>JAMKQA010024398.1:0-17719 GCA_024699735.1 Posidonia australis
CATAAGCATAGGAGAAACCATAGAAGACCGATTATTCGGGCGTACGAGGGTGCCTAACACCTTCCTCATACGTAATAGGGATCCTTACCCAGATTTCTAGTTTTCGAAGACCTTCCTTATTGTTTTGCATGATTTTTCATGTTTTATTTTGTTTTCCTCGTCTTCCATAATAGACTAGGTGGCGACTCCTGCATTTGCATTTTTTATTTATTTTTCTGCCGTAGCTTTGCCGATTTTCGCAATATCTTGCGATCCTCGCCAGCATGGTTACAATTGGTCACCCGTATGGAACAACCAGCCCATTGCAAGAGTATAGAGGAGGTTGATGCAACAGAGGAGTCTCCATGGTATCATGATATCAAGGTCTATTTGGAATCAAGCAACCTCCCACCCCTCGCCTCAGCTACAGATAAGAAAACC
Organism: Posidonia australis; assembly: GCA_024699735.1. Taxonomy (NCBI): domain Eukaryota; kingdom Viridiplantae; phylum Streptophyta; class Magnoliopsida; order Alismatales; family Posidoniaceae; genus Posidonia; species Posidonia australis. Next base: position 421 of record JAMKQA010024398.1, read on the forward strand.
ATGGCACAATTGGCGTCGAAATACATTCAAGGAGTTGGATACCTAGACAGAATATCCTACAACCACATGTTCTTGCAATGTGTAGATAAGAAGGAGGCCGACGCCTTGATACTTCAAATCCATGCAGGAACCTGCAGTTTATACATGAACTGGGTGCTTTTAGCCATGAAGATCAAGCTACAAGGCTACTGCAGGTCGACCATGGAAGCCGACTGTTGTCAATCGTGCCTAGATGCCACAGCTGTCAAATCCATGGAAAGCTCAACCACGCTCCTCCACAATAGCTGTACATCATATCTTCACCATGGCCCTTCTCAACTTGGGGAATAGATGTCATTGGAGCCATACACCCACTAGCCTCCAACGGTCATCGTTACATACTAGTAGCAATCGACTACTTCACAAAGTGGGTAGAGGCAGCCTCTTACAAGATCGTCACCGCTACAACAACTAAAAAGTTCATTAGAAACAATATCATAGCACGGTACGGAGTCCCACATGCCATCATCTCAAACAATGGAAAGAACTTTATTGCCAAAAGGATCAAAGACTATCTACAGAGCTTCAAGATCAAGCATCATAGATCTTCCCTTTACCAGCGTCAGATAAATGGTGTAGTCAAGTCTGCAAATAAAAATCTCACCAAGATCTTGAAAAAGATGGTGATGACTCACAAAGATTGGCATGAAAAATCCCCTACGCACTATGGGTGTATAGAACGTCAGTCTGAATTTCCATAGGTGCAACACCATACACGCTAGTGTATAGTATGGAGGTAGTTTTCCCCATTAAGGTAGAGATCCCATCACTAAGAATCCTTAAAGAAGTTGTGCTCGACGAAGCGGAATGGGTAGAAAAGCGCTATGTCCAGCTGAACCTCATAGATGAACACAGACAACAGGCCAAGTACCACACTCAATGCTATCAGAGGAGAACGACGAGGTCCTACCAAAAGAAGGTCCAACCTAGGAGCTTTGCACCAGGCAACTTGGTAATGCAAGCAATCCATCTCCCTGATGCCTGTGGAAAGTTTAGGCCCAACTAGCAGGGCCCATATGTCATCAAGAGAATCTACTCTAGGAGTGCAGCAATCCTAAAGGACATGGACCACATAATGAAATCGGAGCTTGTCAATGCATGCTACCAGAAGAAGTACTACCGATGATTGGGGGTCGTATCCTTGCCCTGCAAAGTCGTCATCCACCACCATTGCATGCATCACCTTGCACTCTGCATACCTGCACTCTCATCCCAACATTCACGCATTATACATTCCATTTGCATCTGTGTTTGGTTTTTGCACTTGTTTTTCTCATTACAATAAGTAAATGCATGCACAAGCAAAAGCATCTCTAGCATTAGCATAATCATGGCCCAATGATGAAAACCATGGAAAGCTAGCTTGCCAAGGAAGGGGTTGTTCACCTCAGTCGACACTACTTAGGTTTCCTAGACAAGTGAAGGAACCACCATCCATCAGGAACAATGCAAAGTACTCAAGGCCCCTAAATGACCTACACCTCCAGAGGAAGATAAAATGTTAGGGCGAGAGCAAGAGGGTGAGCGAAGAAAAAAATACATATGCGTAGGGGCATCAAAAGAAATTAGAAGACAAAAGACATAGAAAGAAGCTTGCCCTAAAGAGAGGGGTGAGTAGAGTAGCTCTACCCCCAACCACTTACCTTGGAAAGGAGTTGCAGTATGTATCTAGAGAGCCCACACAGCCAAAAGGGAGTAGCCACCCCTTTCTCCTCAAAAGTCAAGTAGCCTCAACCACCATCTGATACCCATTACCCCCAAGCAAAGGGTAGGGCGAACTTACAAGCCTATGAGGGCGTAAAAGAAAAGAGCATTATGAAAAAAGTAGGTGTAGGACCCAAACAAGGTTTGGTATAGAACATTGTTCCCCTACACCACCACTTAACCATAACCTTGCCTATTCTAGAGCGCCACTAACAAAGTGGGACATTTAGGTAGGGTCCAGTGAGTCAAGAACAAAGCCCTCCTTCACAGCAAACATTGAAAGCTTTCCAGGCACTAAGGGCAAATAGGAAATAGGAAAACCATTAGCATGCTTATATAGACATAGTTAGTCATCCCTTTTGCATTCGACTTTGCAACGATTCACGCGATCTTCAACCAGGGGCATGTTAGCTACCTAATGGTTAGAACCTCCCACATTCGACTAGGGGCATGTCAACTGCTCTTGTTCGGATTTCACTAGGATAGTATTTCAACCAGGAGCTTATTAGACATTCTCTGGGTCCGATTCTCTCCACTTGTCACCCTGAACTGAGCATGCTAGCTACCCTCTAGGCAACCCACGATAGATCCCACCCCTACTAAAAAGTTATAGTTACGCCCCAACCATGGTGCCAAAAGCATTTTGAGCCCCATCTTCCTACCAAAGATTCCCAAACACCTTGTGATAGTCATTGAGACTACTCATTGCAGCAGGATCAGCCATAGACAGAGTTCAATGCACTCAGCAAGAAAATTTCCGATTTGCCACTACCATGCTAAAGACGTGATAGGTCTCTAGAAGAAGTTAGAGCTGAATCGGCTACCGTAGTTGCCCTCATCAATTTCCCCTTTCTTTGTCAACCCGACAAGTCAGATAACTTGTCAGCTCTCCCCTTTCTTTGTTGGCCAGACAAGTCTGATAACTTGTAAGCTCTCCCCTTTCTTTGTCAGCTCGGCAAGTTCGATAACTTGTCAACTCTCCCCGTTCCTTGTCGACCAGGTAAGTCCGATAATATGTTAGCTATCTCCTTTCTTTGTCGAACTGGCTAGTCTAATAACTTGTTAGCTCTCCCCTTTCGTTGTCGGTCCGACAAGTCCAATAACTTGTTAGCTCTCCCCTTTCTTTGTCGGTCCAACATGTCCAATAACTTGTCAGCTCTCTCCTTTCTTTGTCAACCCGACAAGTCCAATAACTTGTCAACTCTCCTCTTTCTTTGTCAGCTCGACAAGTTTGATAACATGTCAACTCTCACCTTTCTTTTCTGGCTCCACAAGTCTGATAACTTCTAAACTCCCCCCTTTTATTTTCGGCCCGACAAGTTCGATAACTTGTCAGCTCTCTCCTTTCTTTGTTGGCTAGATAAGTTCGATAACTTATCAGCTCTTTCCTTTCTTTGTCGGCCTAACAAGTCTGATAACTTGTCAGCTCTCCCCTTTCATTGTTAGCCTGATAAGTCTGATAACTTGTCAGCTCTCCGCTCTCTTTGTCGGCCCGACAAGTTCGATAACTTGTCAGCTCTCCCCTTTCTTTGTCAACCCAACAAATCCGATAACTTGTCAACTCTCCCCTTTCTTTGTTGACTCAGAAAGTCTGATAACTTGTCAACTCTCCCCTTTCTTCGTCGGTCCGACAAGTCCAATAACATGTCAACACTTCCCTTTCTTTGTCAGTCTGACAAGTCCGATAACTTGTCAGCTCTATCCGTTCTTTGTCGGCTCGACAAGTCTGATAACTTGTCAACTCTCTCCTTTCTTTGTCGGCTCAACAAGTTCGATAACTTGTCAGCTCTCCCCTCTCTTTGTCGAACTGGTAATCCTGATAACTTATCAGCTCTTTCCTTTCACTGTCTACCTAACAAGTCTGATAACTTGTCAGCTCTCTCCTTTCTTTATCAGTCCGACAAGTTCGATAACTTGTCTGCACTCCCCTTTCTTTGTCGGCTCGACAAGTCCAATAACTTCTTAGCTCTCCTCTATCATTGTCGGCCTAGTAAATCCGATAACTTGTCATCTCTCCCCTTTCTTTGTTGGCCCGACAAGTTTGATAACTTGTCAACTCTCCCCTTTCTTTGTTGACCCGGTAAGTCCAATAACTTCTCAATTCTCTCCTTTCTTTGTCAGCCCGATTAGTCTGATAACTTGTCAACTCTCCCCTTTCTTTGTCAGTTTCACAAGTCCAAGAACTTGTCAGCTCTCCCTTTTATTTATCAGTTGTAACCATGTCGACGATAGCCTCGTGCTTGGTGCAAAAGGCCAAATGCTCGAGGGTCGGCAAAGTCATGGAAAAATAATAAAAATAATAGTAAGAATGCAGGAGTCGCCACCTAGTCTATTTTAAAATGGAAGATGAGGAAAACTGCTTAAAAACATTCAAATCATGCGATAAAACCAATGGAAAAGGTCTACATGAACCAAAAATGGGCAAGGATCCCTGTTATGCACGAGGAAGGTATTAGGCACCCTCGTGCGCCCGAAAAGCGGCCTTTTAATGGGTTTCTCAATTACTAGTATGGAATGTCGGCTTTTCAGCCTTTCTGTATGCCCAAGGGTGATATGCAATGTAATGTTAAATATGAGTGGTGCCCTATGCTAAACATGGGTGCCTGGGTTGTAGAGTGTGTCCTAATGCTCAAAAAGGTCACCCGTGTAGTGAGTCAAGCACCGGTGCAAGGATGTTGCACAGATATGATCAAAGATCTAACAACATCGAGTGAATTTCATCCTCACTTTACTATATGCAAAACATGAACTATCATGCATAAAAATGGCTGAAAATAGAGTGGAGTCATCCTGATATGTCCATAAAGACACCTAGAGAAAACAAAAGTCAAATCAAAGCAAGAAACGTGCTAAACACCATGCCAAAAGCTACCACGTGCAACAAAAAACAGGCAGGTACGCCTGTTTGGTGCGCCAGACTGGTGCGCCACCTATGTGCTCTACTGATGTGTGCCACTAAAGGTGTGCTAGAGAATATCACAAATCAGACAGTGAACTCGCAATATAAAATCTTGTAAACTCGCAAACTCATTAGAAAATGCAACATGAGTATCTATCAAAATCCAAGCATGAAAACATAGTATGGGTCCTTTGTTTAAGGGCTATATGCCTCACACAGGACCACACCACCCTTATGCTAAATAAAATCAATAAGTTTCAACCATGTTATCCAGATCTGGAACATGGACTGTTGCATAAGAACCTCCCAAACAGGAGTTCATGGGGCAATCAGTTCACCAGATTACAACAACAGGCTAAACATGTAAGATGCAAAAGTCATAAAAACAAGTGCTATCTTAGGCTGAAATCATGCATACAAAGGCATGACATATCAGAGAATAAACACCAAAAGCATCAAAGTCCAAAACACCCGGAAAAGCATGCAGATCATGATGTAAAGTTGATGATTTATTCTCTGACCAGACTGGTGCACCAGGATGGTGCTCTGGTTAGGTGCACCACCCTGGTGCGCCATATAGGTGCTCCAGTTTGGTGCACCCTAGAAATTATGAATCAGACTACTGTCTGATTTCAGAATCTGGGCTAGATGCAAGAGATGAAGTGTGGTTAATTTTATTCAGATCAATTATTTAGATGGTAGGGAACTGAAATATGATGAAAAGCAAGCATAAAAAGTCCTCTTATCACTTCTCTTTAAATCACATATTCATGGATTACGTGGGCTGCAATTACTGCTTGGTGGATTCTAAGGATTATGCAATGGTTTAATTAACTTAACAAACATGTAAAGATGATAAACATGCAAAGAGTTCGTTTACAGTTCATTTCATAGCTAATATTTGCATGGAATCATGATTCATTATGTAAAATAGAAACCACATGATACAGAATTTAACATAACACAGAAACCTTATAAATATATATGTAAGAGCAATCAACTTATCCTAAAAACAACACAAAAATTATTACTATAAGAACATACATCCAGTTCATTGCATGCTTTATTCAATGCATTATGTAGAGCTTAAGTAAAGGATTTTACCCTTCCTAAGATGTTCCCTCCTTGATGGCTCAAGATAAGACTTCCTTGTTGCTTTGGATCAGCTGGGAATGCTCTGAAGTGCGAGAATATCCTATGGAAACGAGAGTAGGTTGCCGAGAGTTGGTGAGTGGCTTAACCAAGAGATGGTAGGTAGCTCAGCCAAGAGAGATGAGTTGCCAAGTCTTGCCAAAAGGCTGCTAATGGATGGCTTTTTATAGATTCTCAACAAGGTAACTCCAATGGGATGCAAACAGCCTCGAAAACGAACAACCTTGCGTAGATTCGCAAGGAATATCCGCAGGCGAGGGTTACAAGCATAGAAAATGGAAAGCCAGCAGCCAACACCCTGAAAAGTGGTTGTGCGCCAGCTTGGTGCGCCAGAAAAGTGCTCCATCCTGGTGCTCCAACTTAGTGCGCCACTGTGGTGCTCCTGCTGGATGCTCCAATCTAGTGCTCCACATTGGTGCTCTCCACTAGCTGCCTGAATTGCTAATTGGGCCACAAGCTTGCTATAGGCTTGTGGTAGGTTTGTGCAATGATCTATGGCTAATGTCAAATAGGATTTAAAAGTGGTTAAGCTTGCCGCATCCCAAGCAAAATCTTTAGAGAGTTTATCTATGAGCCACCTCAAAATCGAGGTGTCTACATCAGCTTTGATAACTTGTCAGCTCTCCTCTTTCTTTGTTGGCCTGACAAGTCCGATAACTTGTTAGCTCTCCCCTTTCATTGTCGGCCCAACAAATCTGATAACTTGTCTGCTCTCCTCTTTCTTTGTGGGCCTGACAAGTCCAATTACTAGTCAGCTCTCCCTCTTTTTCTTTTTGTCGGCCCGACAAGTCCAAACTATCCTTCAAGGTTGTTATCCAAAACTATTCATTTAGGCTGATATCCTAACCTATCCATCTTGGCTGATATCCTAAACTATCCATCCAGGCTGATATCCTAAACTATCTATCTAGGCTAATATCCAAAACTATCCATCTATGTTGATATCCCCAACTATCCATTTAGGTTGATATCCTAAATTATCTATCTAGGCTGAAATCCTAAACTATCATTTAGGATGATTACCTAAACTATCTGGTTGTTAGCTCCGTCAACTTATCATCTCCTCTTTAGGCTGATAACCTAAACTATCTACTCGATAGGTCTATCAACTTACCACGCCCTTTTTAGGCTAACAACCCCAATTGTTCGCACAATGAATCCACCATCTCGTCACACCCCCAACCCTCGGCTAGCAAGCCCAACAGTCTTGCCAAATGTCCCAGTCCTTGTGGGCTGATATCCCAAACTGTCCAACTGATAGGTTGTCAGTCTATCGTGCCCCTACCGTGTAGGAAGCTCAATGATTTTGTTCAGGCCCCTCTAGACATGATTCAAATAACTCATCATGTCCCATCCACGACCTGGTGAGTTACTAACTCATTGCCTGTTTCATGCCTCATTGCATCATGCATCCCCTCATCTCCTTGCATCAAAGTCGACCCTTGTAGTGGCATCATGCGTGGGTCACAAGTCATGATTTTTGATGCATCTGCCGAATAAGTGGCTCATGGCCCTATAGTAGATATCACTCTCCTGCGGACTCAAGCGGGGTGTCTTGTCAACCCTGATCATCGATCTCGGTTCCCTCAACCTCGCTCAAGGATGGACATCCGTAGACACCCCGATTTTGTGGTTACTTGGCGATGAACCTGCCAGATCATGCTCTGGCTGCGGTGGACCCAACTTGACTTGTTAAACCCAAAAAGCCAAAACTTGTCCTAAAACCCACAAACAAACCTAAAAGTAAACAACACTAAAACCAAAGTCAAACCTAAACCTAAAAATACACTAAAACCAATGTCAAGCCTAAACCTAAAAATAAACAACACTAAAACCAAAGTCGAACCTAAACTAAAAAATAAACTTGAACCTAAACCAAACGTATACCTAAAATAAACTAAAAACAAAAGTGAAAACCTAAAAGAATAAAATAAAATCTAAACCTAAAATAAACTAAAAACAAAAGTGAACCTGAAAGAGAAAATAAACCTAAACTAAAAATCCAAACTAAACCTACAACACAAGCCCAAAAACAATAGGCCCACTAGTCCATACCAAAACCCAAATTCTATCCTCACCACTCTTTCAAAACCTAAACACATCCAACGCATCCCATGCAAAGCCCTACCCTATATAAACCTAACCCACATGAGAGAACCTTGACATCGAAAAATTGGAGGAAGAGAGGAAGTTTTGGAGGCACGTAGAGAGAGTTTTGGGAGGACAAGAGCATTCATGTAAGAGAGAGAGAAAAGGTGAGGGAGAAGGAAACTCTAGAGAGAACAAAAGATATGAAACACCCAAAAAACCCTAGTCTCCACGTGAGAGAGAAGAAGAGGGACACGTCCGTTGTAACCCAAGCCTGCCTCCACATCCCGAAGCCGCCACTGTTGCCCGAAGGATGTCCAAAAACCGTCCATCACACAAGTATAACCGTTATCTTCATAAAACTAGTTTACACGCTTGTTGTTCTCATGTTGTAATGCATATCAGTGGTGTTTAAGGGTTTTCTCACTGTTTTACCTCTGTTTTACGTGTCTTCCAACGGTGAGCCACCGTCCACGTGAGGTCGTCAACCATGGAGCATGAACAGTGACCTCCCCCCCTCGTTTATGCATGCGTAAGGTCTTCCTCCACTCCTACAACCCACATGAACTTGACTATAATGTACACCATGTCCAGAAACCAACCTCTCATGCCCCACAAGCCACAACCACCATCATCACATGCAACCCAAGAGTCATGAACCACTCCTGCTCTTTCACAACAAACCAGCCCAACAACTACCATGCCATCCTTGTCCTCAACATCCCAGACTCACCCCAGTCCCTATCATGTCTTGTCCAAGCCCATACAGTTGTCCCCGTCACCCACAAATCAGTGAATACATCGGAAACCTAGACCATGCAAAGTATGTAGAGAGAAAGACAACCCAAGTGAACCTAGGTGTAGACACCCCAGTTTTGCAGGTCTACAGGTTGGAATTGTGGTAGCTGGAATTTTAATCACAAATGAACTAAAACCATGGTTTAGTCTCAGAGACAGAGAACACCAAACTCGACAATAAGTGGTCTGAGCCGTGATCCGAGGCCATGCAGGCGCACATCTCTGGCGCACCTATCTGGCGCACCAGACAAGCGCACGTCACTGGCGCACATATCTGGCGCACAAGACAGGCGCACCTCCTAGGCGCACCATGCAGCCACACTGGACATATGAACTTGGCCGGTTCCCTCATCACAATAGTCGATCACTGTCGGTGCTTGGGCAGGCAGCGGGGTGCGCGGGGGGAAGCAAGGTTGCTACAAGTGGTTAGTCTGTTAGGAGGCTTCTTAGTTTTGTTACTGAGTTGGTTAGTTGTTAGGATTTTGATGAGTTAGTTACAGGTTGTTACAACCACCGGAGCTTCACCTATAAAAGAAGCAGCAGAGGCAGAGGTGAGGAGGTCTTTCTTTTGGCAAGAGAAAAACAGAGAATTCCAGAGCGAGGGAGAATTCCAGAAAGGTAGAGGGGCTCGTAGAGGTGAGAAGTGGAGAATTCAGGCCACTTCTGGCGAGCTACAGAGGAGACACGCGTCGTCAGACCAGGTACGCCCTCCTCCAACCTCATTTAGCTTCGAATTCTATTTCCTAGAGCTTCATTAGTCTTTTTGGATCGTTTCCAATCAAGTTAGATGACTTCCATGGTCGAAATTGCTCCCCGGACCTCGTCGTCGCCGTTTTCCGATGATATAGGTGGGGTGTTGGTCCAGGGCTTGTCCCCGATCCTAGAACCCTAGGTGTACCTCTTCTAGCCTACCTCTTGCTTTTTCGCCCCACCTATTCCCATTTCGATCGCTGCGGAGGTCTCCACCAGATGATCGCCGGAATCGCGACGTTCCACCGTCACTGGAGAAGATGATCGGAGCCCGAACAGGAACACACTCCTCCTGCCACTCCGCGCCGCTCCGAGCCTCCAACAGCCTTCCATGGCATGCCCCCAATACTCCGGAGCTTTCAGATCCATGTCACGACCTCTGGAACATGCCCACGACCTCGCTCGCCAAAGGAAAAGACGTCGACGGTCCAAAGCAACAAATGAGGCCTTATCAATGAACTACCTCAAAATCGGGGTGTCTACAGATGCCCCTCCATGAGCGAGGTCGAGGGACGAAGGGAACCAAGACCGATGCTTAGGGTTGACAAGATATCCCCATTTTGAGGTTGCAGAGTGATGGTGTTTGCTGTAGGCAGTAAGTCACTTATCCGGCGGATACACCGAAAGTCATGACTTGTTGCCAAATGCAAATGCAAATGCAAGATGTGTGCACCTACTGGTCTAAATGCTGGGAATGCAATGCTAATGCAGAATGCAAATGCAAGAGCCGACGCGAAGTCGATGCAAAACTAATGCTAATGCTGAAAACACAAGAAAACAATGTGATAAGTTGTCGGAATCATCAGCCGGATTATGAGGTTATCATCCAAAGAGACGGGATATGACAAGCTAAACAAACCTTGTCAACCCCGGCCGCCTGACAGCGTGACGGTTGTCAACCGAGTAGTTGGGGGTACCAGCCCGAGAAAGAGAAAAGGGGGCATGACAAATGGATAATTTGCCACGTGAAGCAAGGCCCAGTCCGCACGGACCAAAGGCGAACAAAGAGATTTCGCGCCCGCGAAAACTCAAAAAAAGGAAAAACAAAAGGACCCTGACCGCCCGGTCAGAAGGTCCAACAACTAGATTCCGCGCCTGCGGGAAATCTTGGAGAGAAAAGAAAAAAGAGGACCCTGACCGCCCGGTCAGAGACCAAACAACTAGATTCCGCGCCTGTGAAAATCTAGAAAAGGGACCTTGACCGCCCGGTCAGAGGGTCGCACAGTTGGATTTCCTGCCCGGGGAAATCCGAGAAACGGGCTAAGACCTTGACCATCAGGTCAAAAGGTCGAGCCAGAGGATTTCTTGCCCTAGGAAATCCGAGAAAGGGGCTAGGACCTTGACCAACGGGTCAAAAGGTCGAGCCACGGGATTTCTTGCCCAAAGAAATCCGAGAAGGGGGCTAGGACCTTGACCATCGGGTCAAAAGGTCGAGCCACGAGATTTCCTGCCCAAAGAAATCCGAGCGACCAAGGACTTTAACTGCCCGGTTAAAGCGAAGGAAAGCCTAGGAAAGGCTAAGGACAATTGACCGCCCGATCAAAGCCAAGGAGCTGGATTTCGCACCCGCAAAAATCCAAAGGGGGCACACGACCCTGACCGCCCGGTCAAGATCAAGCAAGCTGGATTCCGCACCCGCGGAAATCCAAAGGGGCAAAGGACAAAGACCGCCCGGTCAAAGTCAAGCAAGCTGGATTCCACGCCCACGGAAATCCAAAGGGGCAAAGGACAATGACTGCCCGATCAAAGTCAAGCAAGCTGGATCCCGCGCCCGTGGAAATCCAAAGGGGCAAAGGACAATGATCGCCCAGTCAAAGTCAAGCAAGCTGGATCCCGCGCCAGCGGAAATCCAAAGGGGCAAAGGGGTCTTATCCGCTCAGGATGAGATCCCGGAAAGCAAGGCGATAACTCCAGGATTATTCCCCTGGAAGGAACTGCAACATGCTGAATGTTGAGGTTGTGGTGCGGAGGCTGGCACTCTTGTCGAGATGCACGCTCGATTTTCTTGTTTGCTGCGATTTCTCAAATTGCTAGCAAAGGTACGGACCTGTGTGTAAATATCCATAACTTTTGGGTTTTACTGCAAATTACCCAACCAAACTGCTTCTGATTGTCGTATCGTGACTGTGCTGTGACTGTGCTGTGACATTTGAGATTTTGCTGCATGCTGACAGATGTCTGCTCTGAAATAAACTTTCTGCGTCCTTCCAGGACTGATTTACAATTTTTCAAAATGCAAGGGGTTTTCTGCAAATTACCCACACGGTGCATTTAACTGCCATATTGCTGGATACTGCACATTCTGCACTTGATGCTTGTGCTGTGAGATGGTAAGGACTGGAACGCAATTGTCTCAGTCATTTTGCATTTTTGCACTCTCACTTATTTCTCGTGCGGGCCCCACTGGCCAACTGCCATAACTACCAAATTTTCTTCTTTGCTGCTTGGGACTGCATGGCAATGCAAAGAGTTGCATGCTGCTTCATCACGTTGATGCATTTTATTTCTTTTTCTTTCAAGGCATCATGCATAAACTCACGAAGGAAAAGAAAAAATTTCTTTCCTTCCTCCAACAAAAAACCCGCACCTCTTCACCTCCTACCTTCCGCGCGCGAGAGGTTGCGTCCTCCTCTCCTTCTCCTCTTGTAGCGACGGCAGTGGTTTCCTGTCCTTACAGCTGCGGCGCGTGTGGCGTTCACGGAGGGGGTTCTCCAGGCTGGTGCGTGCGGGAGGCACGTCGGCGTTGTGCAAGGCAGTTGCGACTGGCGGCGGCGGCATGGATCAGACGCTCCAAGACTGGCTGGACCGTGGCTCGCCGGCGAGGGTAAGTTCCGATTCTTCCACCCCCTCTTTGCTTGCGTATGCCCTGCTCCTCACTGCTGATAATCGGCGGTGGGAGGTCCTTGTCAGACCTGGAGCAGCAGGCCCCATTCCACGTGGCTGGCGGCGGTGGACTGGCAGGCTCGAGCTGTGGTTGCGGACTTCGGAGTGCAGCGGCTAGGGCTTCCGCGTGGTGGCTGATTCTCAGACTACGGGCGAGATGGTTTGCTGCTCTGGCGGCTATGCGGTTGCGGGCTCCGGCGGGCTATTGGTTGTGGCTCTCGCGGGCTGCTGCCTCTCGGGCTGTGGGATGCAGGCACGCCAGGGGAATGCGCGGCTGCAGGGAGCGATGGTTGGCTGTCGGTGGTGCTCCGACGTTGCTCCGATGAGTAGAGGTGACGACCTGTGATCGCAGTAGAAGCCAGCGGTGGCGGGCTGGAGATTAGTTGGCCGTGAGGCTCGTTAGACTGAGCACATAATCGTTGCTTGCTTATGCCATGAAAATCTGCATTTTTTCTGATTCTCTGCTAATTATTTTGCAATAAAATATTGAATCACTTGACAGCTTTTATTTCTGCAAAATCAAACACTGATATGCTATTGCCTTCATTAAAATTCTCGACATTTTGCTATTGTGCCAATGAATGGAATGTCAGATTTGATTTAGACATTTCCTGCATTCAACATGTCTGTTATTGCTGCTTAATTCTCTTTTCTGCAAGATGACTCGGTTCCCGAGGCGGGAACCCCACGATCTTTGGGGGGCATGCCTTCTAGCTCTCGTTCTAGACGAGGAGGGAGTTCCGGGAGGTCGCCGGCCTCTGGTAGCTCGACGCCCGCTATCCCTGTTGAGGTAAGCTCAAATTGAATAAAGCAGCATTTAAGTCTGGTATTCTGACACTTGCATTTCCGGGAGTCTGGAGACTTCAAGGGGTGACTGCTGAGCAACCGTCATATCTGCGAGAGCTCCGAGTTTGAGGTAACTGTTTGCTTTGACGTTCTTTTAAATTGCATTCTGCTTTCTGCTTTGTGCTGTTTGGTTCTGACTGGTTGAAAACACGTATTTGACATTTCAGGAGGGGGATGCAAATCGGATCATGCGGTGCCACTGGGGTCCGATGCTCGAGCATTTCCACCGTCTGTCGGAGTTTTGGCAGGATTTTCTCCATCACCAGACTCCGTTTGGCAGTTTGTTGCGCCTTCCAATCATCCACAGCCATTACAACTTCTTCCGGGCCATGGTGGAAAGGTGGAGGTTCGAGACACACTCCCTCCACTTCCCTTTTGGTGAGCTGACTGTTCTGCCTGATCAGTGGGCTCTGCTGAGGGGCCTTCCTTTTGGTGACGAGCCCATTATTGGTGAGACCACCCACGACTTTCACCTCGTGCCCGCGCATCTTGGCCGTATTCCTCCTAAGCTGCCTAGGGGGAAGCATATGATCACAGTGGGGTGGTTAAGGGAATGGGACAAGTTCTGGCCCAACCCCGAGCCTGGTAGTGAGGAAGCAGATTTTGTACTGAGGCATTTTCTTCTGGAGCTACTAGCCTTGATCTTTTGTGATTCGTCGGCCTACTGTATCCATGCTGACTGGATTGCTTATCTGACCAACCTGGAGCACCTGGATAACTATGACTGGGCTGGTGCTAGCTATACCTGGCTGGTCTGTGGGCTCGACAACGTGGTGAAGCTCGAGCGTCGCTCATACGTGGGGCTTTACCCTCTATTGACTGTAAGTATGTGCTTTTGGTACTTTGCAAAATAAATTCCTTTCATGCTTGATTAATTGATAAACTGCCCTACTTGCATTTTCAGTATTGGATCATGGAGCATATCACCAGGGGACACTGCTTTGGCCACCTGCGGGACGAGCTTCTGCCCCTTCCCCGCCAGTGGGTCGAGCCTGACCACCGGGCTGCTGCTGGGGTGCTCAGCTATGAGTCCTACAGGTATTTGCTGGACCTGGTAGAACTCGAGGATGTGAGTCTCCTCTGCATGCCTGTTATACTTTGCTTGCTTACAATTTCTGTTTCTGCAACAGGTTCACCTACGCCCATTCACTCGATATGAAGGCTTCAACTGGGCTCCCCTGAACTCTGGCCGCGTTCTGAGGGACAAACAGGTGAGATTCTATTGTTTGAAGAAGTCGGCCCTCTACCTCCCAAGGCGTGTGCGGCATCAGTTTTCTAATGTATTCTGCATTCCTGCCCCTCCTCTTGCTGACATGGACCTCCCGGCCACGACTCGCTCGGCTACTAGGCGTCGACATGCAGTTGCCATGGCTTCTCAGGACAGGCATGTCCTTCGAGAAGTCAACTATACAGACTATCTTGCTTGGTACGGGCGTGCAGGGAAGCCGTACCTGTTCGAGGAGGCTGTGCGGGATAGCCAGCGCGGGATGTGTTATGCAACCAGCTGGGCTCAGGTATAGATCTTCCATTTATGCTTTTCATTGCTTTTGCTTTAGCATGCATGAACTATGATAATTTGATACTTGCTTTAATGCACAGGGCTTCGAGGAGCAATTTGGGGCCTTCTATGCTGACATTCGCCGGAAGCGGGTAAGATTTTTGTTTTGCAAACTGCCATATTGAATATATCTGATACTTCTGTTGTTTTGCAGGAACTGCGCTGGCATAACATTGTCTGGGTATGCTACTGTCTCTGTTGATACTGCTGTTACATATAAAATTTCTAATTGCAAACATAAGTTTGCTTTTGCAGCAAGATTTCCCTACCGAGAGGGCAAATGTAGACACCAGCGGGGACTTTACCAGGGAGGCGCCCGAGGAGGACTGTTCTGATACCGAGGTCACCCAGGTGATTCTCAACTCCGCTCCTCATTCTCAGGCTGCCGTTGCTGCTCAATGGTCGCGCCGACTTACTCGGGCAGGCAACAAGACCTTGGTTGAACAATTCCAAAAGGCGACGGCTGATGAGGAAGACTCTGAGGAGGAGTGATCCTCCTTTTTGTAATTTTGCAGAAAATTCTATAAAAACACTGTATGACATTTTTGAAAATGTATAAGATATCCCTAAATGTATGACATTAAGCAAAAATGGTGCCGATTTGGCGAGGTAGCTAATCTGAACTGATGCTGCAGAATTTCTGATTTGCTGGGTGCCACTTGTGTGCGCCACCTTGGTGCGCTGCCTAGGTGCAGTAGCTAGGTGCGGTTGTTTTCTTCGCTATATAAGTGCATCCCTAGAAATGGCGAGTTTTGTTTCGTTTCCTGGTGCAGAACCCTGCTACTCCCCTATAAAATTCTCATTCTTTACGAGAAGAACCGTCGCCTCTTGTGAAGAAGAACACTGTAAACTCTGATTTTTGCCACAACAATCCCGTCTCGGAGCGCGGACGCGTTATGGTATGATATACTGCCATTTTCTCCTGCTGTTTCATGTAGATTTTGCCTGTGCAATCTTCATAGCAGCTGTCTATTGCATGGTTCTCTGTGTACATGGCTATATTCCGCTGGATTCTAATACAAGCTGCTGCTATCTTTGCTAGCTTCTGCAGATTTTGTATGAATTTCCTCCGCATTCATGCTATTTTGCAGATTTTTCTCTTGTTCAGCAGATTATTTTTGCATGTGTTCCCTGTATTGCCAAAGATTTCTCTTGCAATATATTTTTTTGTATTGTAACAGGGTGATAGATTTTTTTCTATTTTGCATGGCGGATTAACATAGTATTTCTTGTATTGTATTTGCTTCACATTGGCAGTTTTTCCTTGGTCCTTTTTGCATTTTGCCTCTTATGAACAGGATTTTCATGCATGCCTTTACACTTGATCTTATATGCAATATGCCGCTGAATTTTCTGCATTTCTTATCGCTGTGGCTGATGTTGGCAGGGCTTTCCAACTATGGAGACCCCGAAATTCGGCTCGGATGCTCTGCGCGACTGGATTGACGCATTGACGCTTACCGACTGAGAACGACTGAAGACTTGGGGCATATCATCCTCTCTCCTCAGTATTGCCAAAGCAGAGGTAAATTGGCACCTGTTATGTGCCATGCCAGTTTCTGGAAGCCAGCTTTGCACGTTTTCCGCTTCGGGCAGGTGGAAATGACTCTGACTCCAAATTCCTCCATTAAGAAGTGACTATCACGCCTCTGGCTGAATGCCCAGTGCTTAGACCACGACCAATAAGACAGCTGACATGCCCCTGGTCATAATATGAGCAGAATGCCTTGCAAAGTGAAATGCGATATATGCTAAATGCTTATACGACTCAAAAGGCAGCTGACATGGCCCTGGTCGAAATGCGAAAAAATAATGCTTGCAATCATGCTTAAAAATGCGTTCTGGCTAAATGCTGACACGACTCATAAGGCAGCTGACATGCCCCTAGTCGAGATGCGAATGATATTTTACAAAAACAAATAATGCTGTGCAAAAGCAAAGAAATGACTAATTGATACATTGGTGCCTTTAGCGCCAAGAAAGCCTGTTTTGCCTACGAAGGGAGGTGACACCGTCCTCGACTCACGTGATACTAACCTAAGCACTTAGGTTATTGGTGGCACTCCTTCAGATTTATGGGCCTCATGTCAAATGCTCAGGGTCCTATACCTACTCTTTTGAGGATTTATCTTCTTCTTTTTTCTCCCTCATAGGCATGCTAACAAACCCTACTTCTGCTCGAAGGTAATAAACACTTATGCTGATGAGGGTGGCTGCTACTTCTGTTGTGCTAAAGAGGTGGCTAGTCCCTTTGATCATTTGGGCTTAATAACTATGTGCTTCTACTCCTCCCCAAGCTAAAAGGTAGGAGTAAGGTTGTATACATGCCTCTCTCGGTGGAGCTCAGCTTCTATCTACTACTTCTGTCTTCCCCTTCTTCTTTTTGGCTCCAAGGTCTTGTGTATTTTTTTGTTGCTCACTTTCTTTCGAAACCTAACATTTTAACTCCCGAACGAGATATAGGTCCCATGGGAATTTGTGCATTTAGCCCACTCCTCTGAAATCTCTCCCTCACATCCTAAGCTCTTAGGGTAGTGGCACATGAGGAGGACTTGACACCTCTCGCAGGCAGGCTCCCAATT
>JAMKQA010024399.1:0-18079 GCA_024699735.1 Posidonia australis
GCTACAAGCAAGGTAAATTTGTAGCTTGTAATATTCTAGTTATTGAATAAAAGGGTTAAGTCTCAAGTGAGGAACTTGAGGAGTGGACTAAGCCGAGGATGGCTGAACCACTATAAATTCTCTGAGTATTTGTGCTTGAATGTATATGTGATTAAACTTTTATCATCTTAAGTTTTCATATTAACTTTAAAACTAAGATAAAATCAGAGATTCTCTATTCACCCCCTCTAGAGAAGCCTTAGTATCCTACAAGTTCAAGTGCCACCACTACCTATTGAGAGCCACCAATGAATTGCGAATCTCTGTAGTGTGAACTGAGTCGAAGGTGCCATCCTCCTCTAACAGGCATACAGCTTTCCAACCTAACTGAGGGCAAACAAACAGTTGAGTTAAACGAGCAAGCGATCCAGATAATGAAGTCATTGAACAAGCAAAGTAATAAACAAGCAACTAAAATCATACTTAGTCAACAAGACATGCATTTCTTGATCAAACAAAAAGGTCATTCTTAAATAACTAAATTGCTCACAATAATAGTGTCCACCACAATAGTCATAATCATCACAGTTTTGCTTCGATGAATTCTTTTTGTTTGCATATGGACTTGTTCAACAGGATTTTCGCCAAGTACCTTCAGCCAGGGGCATTTCAGCTGCTCAGTGGTTAAAGAGCATAAGAAGCAAGGACACCAACTAGTGCATAAACTACATGGACCTGTAGAATCAGCAGTATGACAACAATTCTTTCGCAACAGTTCAGGTGTGGTAAACATAGTTTGGGGAATGCCTGAGGTCAACGTAGCCAAGTACATGTTTGCAACCAAATCACAATGACACAATAAGTAACAGAACAGAGAATAGCCAACCTAAGACAGACTACGATTTACCACATTACGTTCTGTCGTCGAAGTATAGATCGGGACAGTGGGTGAATATATATGCCTCCCATCAATAAACAATTGTGTCACTAGCCTCAACCAGAATCGGCCTTCACCAATTCAGTGATTCAAAGTGTGCCTACGGTCACAATCTAATCCTCAAGTCTTTACATCTTCGAGTGGCACCCAACAGTCCCCATGATAGCCTGACTCAATGCCAGAGGCATCTATTTTGCCTTGGTATCTCCTAATCTGACTTCTGTTTTCATTGAGCATCATTCACCTTTTATGCTAGGGGCATGTCAGCTACTTTCTAGCTGGGCTCACATAATTTGTTACTTGGATCATCAAGCGCAAGTCAGTTGTTCTCTGATCAGGACCTACACATCAAATGATTAGTGGAGACCACAGCATAGCTGTGGACTCCACACAGTAATCCAAAATTTGGCAAATACAATCAAGAAAATGTCCTAAAGTAGTGCGGCCAAATACAGAGTTATCAAAATACCACGATCGAGCAGAACACATCTAAGACATACTAGTCGAAGGTAGGCTGCAACCTCAATCAAAGGCCTTAATCAAGTTGCCACGATTCCTTCTGCCTTCCAAGTACAATACAGGATGGCAGTTGGGTATACATACTTCCAGTCACTAGATGAATGCATTACTTGCTTTGACTAATGACAGTCTCATTTACTCCAATGATTCAAGGTGCATCTATAGTTATAGTCTGGCTTCCAAGACACCATACCCTCAAGTGATGCCTAACAAAACACCAACTTACAGTGTAACCGAGCTAAAGCCTTCGACCAGGGGCATATTTGCTACTCTTTGATCGGAAGTCACATAACAGGCGCCTAACAGAACATCAACTTACTATGTAACTGAACTAGAGCCTTCGACCAGGGGCATGTAAGCTTCTTTGTAGAAAGGAGGACTGTTTTGAGAATGCTTGGTGCGAATTATCTTCCAAATGATGGTCAGGTGCACATTCTTATAAAGAAGTGACATTCATTAGAGCTGAGGCATCGTTGGCATGTCACAAACACTCTAAATTCGCGACAGCATTGGGCATAGATAACAAATCCTCAGTTGTTTCAACTGATATTCCCCACAGTGGCGACGTTCCAAGGTGCACTGGTACTTCAGTAAGATCCCCTTAGCAAATCCTTTTGGCTAGACAGACGGTCAAGACCCCTGCATCCTTGTCTCCCTGATTCATGTCAGAAAGCACGGAGTTCAAAGACATTCTCCTTGACTTCATTCCAAGATGGATGAGGACCTTTCTCTTTGATCGATAAGTCCGAAACTTACTATTCTCCCTCTTATCGGCAAGTCCGAAACTTGCCATATTCCCCTCTTGGTCAGTAAGTCCGAAACTTATCATTCTCCCTCTGGTTGGCAAGTCCAAAACTTGCCATATTCCCTTATTAGTCAATAAGTTCGAAACTTACCATTTTCCCTTTGGTCGGTAAGTCTGAAACTTACCATTCTACCTTTGGTCAGTAAGTCTGAAACTTATCATTCTCCCTTGGTCGACAAGTCCGAAACTTGCCATTTTCCCTTCTTGGTCGGTAAGTATGAAACTTACCATTCTCCCTTTGGTCGGCAAGTCCAAAACTTGCTATTCTCCCTTTGGTTGGTA
Source organism: Posidonia australis (assembly GCA_024699735.1). Taxonomy (NCBI): domain Eukaryota; kingdom Viridiplantae; phylum Streptophyta; class Magnoliopsida; order Alismatales; family Posidoniaceae; genus Posidonia; species Posidonia australis. The sequence continues at coordinate 2,523 of JAMKQA010024399.1, forward strand.
AGTCTGAAACTTCCCTCCCTTGGTCGGCAAGTCCGAAACTTGCCATTTACCTTTCTTGGTCGGTAAGTCAGAACTTACTATTCTCCCTTTGGTCGGTAAGTCCGAAACTTACCATTTTCCCCTTGGTCGGTAAGTTCAAAACTTAGCATTCTCCCTCTGGTCAGTAAGTCCAAAACTTACCATTCTCTCTTTGGTTGGCAAGTCCGAAACTTGTCATTCTTCCTTTGCTCGGTAAGTCCGAAACTTGTCATTCTCCCATTGGTCAGTAAGTCTGAAACTTGCCATTCTCCAGTCAGAAACTTTCCATTCTCTCTTTGGTCGGTAAGTCCGAAACTTGTCTTTTCTCTTTGGTCAGTAAGTCCGAAACTTGTCATTCTCCCTTTGGTCGGTAAGTCTGAAACTTGTCATTCTCCCTTTAGTCGGTAAGTCTGAAACTTACCATTCTCCCTTTGGTCGGCAAGCCCAAAACTTGTCATTCTCCCTTTGGTCGACAAGTCCAAAACTTGTCATTCTCCCTTTGGTCGATAAGTCCGAAACTTACCATTCTCCCTTTGGTCGGTAAGTTCAAAATTTATCATTCTCCCTCTGGTCGGCAAGTTCGAAACTTGCCATTTTCCCTTCTTGGTTGGTAAGTCTGAAACTTACCATTCTCCCTTTGGTCGGTAAGTCTGAAACTTACCATTTTCCCCTTGGTCGATAAGTCTGAAACATACCATTCTCCCTCTGGTCGGTAAGTTCGAAACTTACCATTCTCCCTCTGGTCGGTAAGCCCAAAACTTGTCATTTTCCCTTCTTGGTCGGTAAGTCTGAAACTTACCATTCTCCCTTTGATCAATAAGTTTGAAACTTATCATTTTCCCTTCTTGGTCGGTAAGTGCGAAACTTACCACATTCCTTTCGGTCGGTAGGTCCATAACCTACCATGCCCCATTCGATCCTTACTTAGAGAGTTTGGTATAGATGGTGCCCTCTTTGGTTGTGCTCCAAATGGATTACACCAATCTCCTTCTGTGGATTGGCATCCTAGACTGCCCGATGGGCACCTATCAAGGTGTCTATCCTGTTGGTCAGCAGGTCTGGTATCTTGTCATGTCCCCTTTCTCTTCGGCTGGCATCCCAAACTACCCAGGCAATACTTGTGGTGCCCGATGGATTCCCCACTCACCTTGTTCCTTCCCTCCTTTTGGGCTGATAGCCTGAACTACCCAGATGAATTCCGTGACTAGTCACTTTTCGATCGGCAAGCACCGTGAGTCTCGTCTGGCACTTTACTCGACAAGTGTGATAACCATTCATACCTTTTAGGAGCTAATTGGTCGTCAACATGTCAGCATTTGTCGTTAGTATTTGTTCCTGTGGTTTCGACTTCGTTTGTGCTGTTCCGGGAGGTAGGACAAAACATCTGGTGCTTTCACCGACTGGTGGCTGGTTGCCATTAGCTTCGGGCAGGGCATCTTCGTCAACTCCTAGCGACAATCTCCTCCTCCAACTCTCTTTTCCTTGTAAGAAGGGGCAGGATGTTTTTGTCAACCTTGAACATCGGTCATTGTTCCAATCGTCCTCCAATCTCGCTTAGGGAGGGGCATCTGTAGACACCGTATATGCTTGCAATAGGACCATAAACCCTAAAACTAACTAAAATCAAATTCAAAACCCTAACCCTAGACCAAAATCCCAGCATTAAACTACAAAACTAATCAAAACCCTAATTAAAATTCTAGGTCAAATCCTAAACCCAAATTTCAAACCCTAAATTAAACCCTAAACCCTAGATCAAAACCTAAACCCTAACTTCGAACCCGAATCAAAATCCTAATTAAAACCCAAGGTCAAACCCTAACCCTAGTTAAAACCCTAGATCAAACCCTAAACCCTAAGTCAAACCCTAAACCCTAATTTCAAACCCTAAACTAAACCCTAGATCAAAACCTAAACCCTAATTTCAAACCTTAATCAAAATCCTAATTAAAACCCTAGGTCAAACCCTAAACCCTAGTTAAAACCTAGGTCAAACCCTAAACCCTAATGTCAAACCCTAACAACTTATAACCAATTCCCACCTTCACCATAACAACCTATAACAATCTCTAACCACCTAAACAAACTTAACCAATTCCCACCTTCACCATAACAACCTACAACAACCTCTAACCACCTAAACAAACTAAACCAATTCCTATATCATTACAACAACCTATAACAACTTGTAACAACCTCCAACAACTTCTAACTAAACCTAACCAACTACTCTAACAACCCTAGCCATTTGCAAGCCTATAAATACCCCCCATTTGTAAGAGAAAAAGAGGGAAAAAAGAGAGAGAAAAACTTGGAAAAATCTCAAGGAGAGCCACGAAGTGATTTTCTCACAACTAAGGCAGCCAGAGAGGTCCAGGGAGAGAGAGGAAGCTTGGGGAGGAGAAAAATCTGAGTATCAGGCTGTCTCCAGCGACCTCCAATGGCCCTAACTACTGTCCACTCAGGTATGATCTCCACAGACCTCAATTTTCTTCAAAAATAGTTTCCTGGATCTCCTCCTTCCTTCCTCGAGCGATTCCAATTGAGCTTTCCCTAGCTGGAATCGGAGTTTCAAGCCTCACCGAAGTCGTTTCCGGCGACCTAGGTGGGGGCATGAATCCAATGCTCGATTCGTGCCCCAAGGCACTCAATCCTCTTTCCCTGATCCTCCTTTAGCTTCTCCAATCCTCTAGACACCTCGCCAATCCCTCTACAAGCCTCCAGTGGAAGTCCGCCAGAATCGTGCCATCTCGCCGTCGTCGTAGAAGACGACTGGTAAGGAAGCACTACTGGATGCTCCACCCTTCGCAGCACTTCGCCAGGACCTAAGGAACGATCCTCCATTCTCCCTCCACGCTCCGGAGCAATCAAGACCCCACTTTGTGCCCTGGATCGCCCCCGCAACCAAGCTCACCGGAGATGACGACGTCGACGACGGGCAAGACTAGAGGATGAGAGGAAGGGTCCATTCTTGCTGCTGGATGGGGGGAAATCATCCTCGTCGCGTTCCCAAGCCTCCAAAAGCCCTGGACCGCCGTGTCGCTGCCCCCTAGAGTCTTCTTCTTCCACAGCGCTATCACTAGAGTTGTCCCGACGACGAGGGGGATGGGTTGCCTCTTTCTACTGTCGGATGCCTCATCGAAGCGGTTGAATGTGCTCCACTCCTCCTCCTCTTGCTCTCCATGAACTTTGATGCCTGATCAGGAATCGGGATGCCCCACATCGACAGTAGAGTTCCATCGTCGGCGGCCGCCCTTGCTTTTTTTCCTTTAAAAAAATTAAAAATAGGTTTTCTTTTGAATAAACTGCTGTACATTTCTTTTATTGCACTGAGGTCCCTATTTTCATACAAATAGGTCCTTTTTCTTACCTTTAGGTCCTTGCAATAGATTTTTGATCGTTTTAATAATATTTGTACTGAAATATTGCAATGTGCCTCTTGTATATTCTTGTTAATGTTTTTCATGCTTTAAAATTTGACATAAACCATCTGAGTTTCTTTTCAGCATTTTTGCATTTAAAACCCTGAGCTTTACTAAAACTGTTTTGAATACATATTTCTCTAGCGTAATTGCAAATCAAACCCTGGGAATTTAAATATATATACTCAGATGTGTTCAAAAATTGCATTTAAGCCTCGAATTTCACTGATTTCACAAAAATGCATGTTTTTTAGGGTAAAATTACATAATAGTCCCTGAACTTCCTGGATTTCAAACTTAATACCTTTTTCTTGTACATTGAACCCTGAAATACTTCAGAATTGCATTAAATACGTGTTTTAATGGGAAAATTGCACATTGAACCCTAGGAACCTTGAATTTGACAAAAAATGCACAGTTTTCCACAGTAGACCCTAGATTTCTTCAAAATTACGCAAAATCTGTTCTCCTATGTATTTTGATGATTTAGCTTCAGAATTTGTGAATTTTGCACAAAAGCCCCTGGATTTGCATTTTTCACTCACACATGCATTTCGTACATCTTATTGCTATTTTTCATACATATTTTCTCATGTCTTCTTTCTTGCATCATACACACACTTCCGACTTGTTTCAAACTCAATTTTCACATTGTTTCCTAGATTCTTTCTGACTTTTACGACTTTGATTTGATTTGGCTTTCCATTGCCCGAGGGCGTACATTAATCGGCTTGACAATGTCGACATTGACCTGATAGAGGATTATTTTCCCAATTTGATTTTATTGGATTTCTTCAAGTTTCTGTTGATTTACGTGACGTTTTCTGAGTATTCTTGATTTTTACAATTTTTCTCATCGCCCAAGGGCGTACAGTAAAGTGGCATTATCAATGCCTACATTTGTCCCTCGGATTATTTTTTCCCCTTTTCTCTTCTTCATTTCTTTGACTTGGCATGTTTTCAGTCATCTTAACATGTGCATTCAAAATAGGCAAGCATACACACAATAAACCATTAGCAAGCAGGAAACCTAGAAAGATCGAGTTCCTTGGTCGCATGGGAGTGCCTAACCCCTTCCCCCTGCGTAACAAGAATCCTTACCCTTTCTCTAGCCCGTATTGATTTGTACACTACATCCATTAGACACGGAGCATGCATATGTTTTCTCCACCTTGATTTCTTTTGGATTTTTTCCTTTGTGATTGGTTTTCCTCGTCTTTCCATTAGAAGACTAGGTAGCGACTCCTTTCCTTATCCTTTCTTATCTTTCCTTAGTATTTCCGAGTCTAGTCTTCTTCTCCGGATTCACCATCTTTGCCGTGACCGTATCGGGACTCCTCGTGTACTTCCACGCACCGTAGGAGAGCCGTGTAGGGTTCCATCGGTATGGTCACAACTGGCCACCACAAGATACGCCTCCTTACAGCGTCTTCCACATGGTGCTCAGGAAGGAGTCTCATACATCCACCCTGACAACACCCGAGCCTCAGTACCCACAGCAATAGCAAAAGCATTATACCTCTCCGTCATGCCACAAGGCACCTCAACCTGTAGACCACAACTCTAGCCTCGAGACGACAGTCAAGAAGTCTCATACCTTCAAGACCTAACGACCCTCAGCCTCAGGTATCTCGGCCCCTAACCTCAACCAAGGAGACGCGCCCGACCACTCGAGAATATCATCACATTCCCTGATCCCGACGACACGATCCCATGGTGTCTCGACCCACACACAAAAAACTAGGAAAACTATTTTCCAAATGGACCCAACCATCTCTTTAAAAGAACTATTTTGAAAACCATTTTATATATTTGAAAAACTCTTTCAAAACCACGCATCAGGTGTACCACAAGACAACTACTGATGGCCCACGATTCCATATCAAATGGGCAAAACAAACCAATCTAGGAAGCCACTACATTCAAATGCATTTTACCAAAAAAAAAAAGGAAAATACCTCCAACAAGCCCTACCAAACATGTGCATGTGGACCACACCCTAGGCATTTTGTCTGAATGCAAACAAAGCCTGGACTAGGGGCCAAAATCACTGTCGGACCTGCTCATGTGATCTGCGTAATCAACCTGTGCCCCCAGTTTTCTGTCAGAATTCAGACGACCTAAGACAAGGGACCTAAAATTCACCTGAAGTGAGAACCAAAGGCGAGGCCTACCAAATGACTACCAAAAATTTTGAATAAAACATATGTGGTAGACCCTTGAGTCCACTCCAAATCTACACAAATAAAACTAAAATCCATTAAACATAGCTTCCGGAATAAAATCGCAAAACCAAAGTGCATAGAGAAACCAAAAACCACATCATAATGAAATTAACACCATAAATACCACAATAAATCGCCATAAATTCTCAATAAATTCCAAACATTAAATTTAACCTAGATTACATACATCCTAGGCATTTCTACTATTTTACATGATTTCTACTCATTGGATTGGAGGTGCGTATCTGAAAACGACCTCTGACGACCCAACTCACTCTTTGACCAACCACCGACCACCACCGGCATGCACGACCATCACAGGAGCCTCCTCGACCTCCGAAGCTCCAGCCACGCTGACATTGAGCCACACAACCACCTCCACCTCTCGCTCTCACTCTCGACCTCTCGCCGTACATGGACAGGGGAGGGAAAGAATGGGGGAGATGGGTGGGGGGAAGGAGGGGGTGGGGGAAAGAGAAGAGAGGTGGGGGAAAGAGAGGGGGTGGAAAGGAGAGGTGGGGGAGAAGAAGGGATGTGCGCCTGGGGAGGAGGAGAAGGAAGAAGAAGAAGGTGGATAGCGAGCAAAAAAGGGTGAGGTGTGAGGGAAGCCTTCGACAGTGGTTATATATGCACATGAAGAAGCAGCTACGCGCATGACCAACCACCACGCATGCACGCATGCACCCACTCATCTCCAACTGCCCCCCAGCCACACCGCACACAACACAACCACAGCCTCTAGCACTAGCCAACCACTAGCCACAACAATCGGCCTACAAACATAGGCCCCACATTGACCACACATGGACCCACAATGCACAGTGCCAACCACGTAGGGACAAGCACAAGAACACACAAACAGAAGCTGATGTACGAGGCCTAAGTGCGAAATCACAAAACCACACAAATGAGCCTCAAAACAGTAACACCCGTTCAGAAATAAATTCATTAAAATGTAAATAATTACAAAATAAATTTACGTGTTACATCTTAACCACCTTAAAAAAAATTCACCCCGAAATCACTAGTAAGCAAAAAGATATGGGTACTTGACTAGGATAGCTTCTTCGCGCTCCCACGTGTCTTCATCGACTCCATGAAGTCGCCACCGCACTATGACCAGCGAAATCACCTTATTTCGCAGCACCTGCTCCTTGCAGTCGACAATCTAAACAGCATCTTCCACAAAGGACAGATCTTCCTAGAGCCCCTTTGGCTGAACTGGGATCACATGAAATGCGTCGACTAGACACTTCCTCAGCATGGAGACATGGAACATGTCGTGCACAGACGACATCTCTAGTGGTAGATCCAGCCGATAAGCAACCTCACCAATTCTCTGGGTAATCTGGTACGGACTAATGTAATGAGGACTAAGCTTCCCATGCTTCCCGAACCTCATGACACCCCTAGTCGGCGACACCATCAGAAACACATAGTCTCCCACTAGAAATTCCAGCGATCTCCGCCTCTTCTCGGCATAACTCTTCTGCCGACTCTGTGCAGCCAATAGCCTACTACGAATCAAATCAACCTTGTCCATATACAACTGCACAAGCTCAAGACCAATCAATTGACGCTCGCCCACCTTGCTCCAGCAAACCGATGACCTTCATGACCTACCATACAAAGTTTTGTACGGCGCCATCTTGATGCTCGAGTGATAGCTATTGTTGTAGGCAAATTCAATCAATGACAGATGATCCTCCCAACTCCCTTGCAGGTCTAAGACACACGCTCTGAACATATCCTCTAGCGTCTAGATAGCCCTCTCTGTTTAATAATCCAACTAAGGATGAAATGCTATGCTATAGTTGAGCACTATGTCTAAGGTCTCTTGTAGAGTTCTCCAAAATCTTAACGTGATTCTCGTCTCTATCCGACACAATGGACACCTGAACACCATGCAATCGAACCACCTCGGAAACATACAGCTCCGCCTGACGGTACATCGGAAGCTTCACCCAAATGACTAGGAAGTGAGCAAACTTAGTTAGTCGATCTACGATCACCCACATGATATCGTTCTTCTTCTGAGTCCACGGCAAATTAGTCACGAAGTCTATAGAGATGTGCTCCCACTTTCACAAGGGAATATCCAATGGCTGCAAGGTCCCTCCAAGTCTCTGATGCTCTGCCTTGACCAGTTGGCAGGTTGTACACCTCACCACATGGTCAACAACATCCCTCTTCATGTCAGCCACCAAAAGTTCCGCTTCAGGTCTCAATACATCTTCATACTCATAGAGAGAATAGTGTACCTAGACCAATGTGTTTCATCGAACAATCTCTACCTAGCCTCCTCATGTTGGGGCACGTATAGACGCATATTATACCTCAGCTTCCCATATGCCCTAATAGAAAAATGAGGCTCTCCACCAGCCTCCAGCTTCCCAAACACAGTCTGAACAAATAGATCCAACTGCTGACATGTGACAATAAACTCTATCAGCTTGGGACGAACAGACAGGTTGGCCATCCAGGCACCAACCGTCCCCCGAGCTTACCACTTCAGCCTGTAGGTCACCAAATCCTCCAACATGGTCACCCCTTGACCATTAGGCTTGCCAATACGTGCATACGCTGACTCAAGGCATCGACGACAACGTTGGCCTTCCCAAGGTGGTAGGACAGATTGAAATCATAGTCCTTCAAATACTTCATCCACCAACACTACCTCAGATTGAGGTCTCTTTGCATGAAGATATACTTCAAGCTCTGATGATCGGTGAAGACCTCAAACTGCTCTCCATACAAATAGTGTTGCCAAAGCTTGAGAACGAACACTACGGTAGCCATCTCCAAATCATGGGTCGAATAGTTTTTCTCATAATCCTTCAGCTGACGTGAAGCATATGCGATGACATTGCCATGTTACATCAGAACACACCCCAACCCAACACCACTGGCGTCACTATACACAGTGAAGCCATCACTTCCAGAAGATAGAGTCAACACATAGGTAGAAATCAGACAAAACTTCAACTCTTGGAAACTCATCTCACAATTCTGATCCCAACAAAATGAAACCCCCTTCCTGGTCAACTCTGTCAGAGGCACAGCTATGGAGAAGAAATCCTTGATAAACCTCCTATAATAGCCCATCAGACCTAAGAAAATCCTTATCTTCGCCATAGTCTTGGGTCGCTCCCAACTGTTCATCGCCTCGACCTTAGTTGGATCCACTCTGATGCCTTCTCTAGAAATCAAATGGCCAAGAAACATAACCTCACTCAGTCAAAACTAACACTTGAGAATTTGACATACAACTGATGACACTCAGAGTATCCAAAACCGCTCTCAGATGCAAAGCATGAGTCTCTACATCAAGGGAGTAGACCGGCACATCATCAACAAAAACCCCAACAAATTGGTCCAAAAAAAGGCTGAAAATCTTGTTCATTAGATCCATAAACGTAGCCGGTGCATTGCTCAAGCCGAAAGGTATGATCGTGAACTCGTAATGTCCGTACCGCGTCTAAAAAGCAGTCTTCTAAATATCTGAGTCTTGTATCCTCAACTAGTGATACCCTGATTTCAGATCAATCTTCGAGAACACAGATGCAGACTACAACTGGTCGAATAAGTCGTCAGTGTGGGGCAAAGGATACTTGTTCTTCACCGTGATCTGGTTTAGCATCCAATAATCTATACACAACTAAAGCGAACCATTCTTCTTATAGACGAACATGACAAGCACTCCCTATAGAGACACACTTGGCCTGATAAACCCCTTGTCCAGCAACTCCTGCAACTGAGTCTTAACTCTCACAACTCCGCTGGCGTCATGCGATAGAGAGGCTTCGACACAGTACTAGAATTGAGGATCAGATCGATCAAGAACTCTACTTCTCTTTGAGGTGGTATATCAGGCAAATCATTAGGAAAAACGTTAAGATATTCACACACCACAGAGATGTTATGAACACCCAACTCAGGAGAGGTGGAGGTAACTATACTCGCTAAATACCCCCACATAACTCCTGACCAAAGACTAATGTCTTTATAGCTGAAATGACAAGCTTAGACTCACCCTAACACCCAACTTGCACAAAGAAAGACTCACCCTCAGGAGACTTAAAATAAACTCTCCTTCGAGTGCAGTTAATCAAAGTAGACTATTACACCAACCAATCAATGTCAAGTATCACATCGTACTCCTACATGTCCATTACGATCAAACTAACGTCGAACTCTCTGTCGTTCAGCATCGAGTCAATAGACCACAAATATCTCTATGACAAACTATGCTCCCCAAACGACATTGAACTCTCTCAACCTCTCACTGTGCACGAACAAGGGAGGGGAAGAACGGGAGAGATAGGTGGGAGGGAAAGAGAGGGGATGGGGAAAAGAGAAAGGTGGGGAAAAAAACAGGGTGAAGGGGTGGAAAGGAGAGGTAGGAGAGAAGAAGGGATGTGTGTCCGTGGAAGAGGCGAGTGGAGAAGGGTGAGGTGCGAGGGAAACCTTTGACCACAACTATATACGTACAAGAAGGAGCAACTACGCGCATGGCCAACCACCATACATGCATGCATGCACCCGCCTATCTCCAACTACCCCCCAACCACATCGTGCATAGCACAACCACCAGACTCCAGCACGAGACAACCACCAACCACAACAGTCGGCCTACAAACACAAGTCCCACACATAAGTCCATAAGTACAGTACCATAATGCATAGTGTCAACCACGTGAAGACAAGTACATGAACACACAAACAGAAGTCGATCTAAAAGGTCCAAGCCTGAAATCACAAAATCACACAAACAAACCTCAAAATAGTAACACCCATCCAGAAATAAATTCATCAAAATGTAAATAATTGCAAAATAAATTTACGGATATTACAAAAGCATAGATATAAGTCTGACAAAAAGGAAACAAGATGGTTAGTCTTTCCAAGAGCTGAACTCCTCCTTTGATTCAGAGTCTCTCCTTTGGGAAGCAGTACTAGTAGTCCCTCCTTGAAAAGCATGCATCAGTCACAATGAAACAATATAAGCAAATAAATATCTAAACTTATACATACCACAAGAGCCACCTACCAACATCATTCTTGTGCAAAAGAAAGAGTGTCAGACCCAATTTCAAGTAGATAAATATTAACTAAAAGGACAGAAATGGTTGACTTACCTCCTACTTTCTCATCTCCTCATAAAAAGCAGCAAACCTATCCTCGAAGCCCTACAAAAAATACAAGGATTTGTCAAAATATAGCATTGTTGTTTAGTAGAGGTAGAAGATAATTAATGGGGTTTTAGTTTACCTTGGCCCAATCTACTCCAAACCACATCCCTCGCTGATTTTCCCAGAGTTCCTCATCACAACATTGGCGGAGAAGAGGATGTAGCTCCAGGCACAGGTAGTAAAAATAATGACCTCGCTCGACATGCTCCATGACTTAGTACTATCAAGCAATAAATCAAGCAGTTAGCAAGCATTTATGCAATCAAGCCTGAACACAAGTAATTAAAGGGCTTACCATCAATAAGGGGTACGTCCCCACGTAAGAACGACACCCCAACCGAACAACATCGTTTAGCCTACACAACAATCAAGCATAGCTAGCACCTTCCCAATCATAGTGATTCAACCGATCAAGGTCAACTATATAGATCAGCTAATTAGAATGAACACAATAACTAAAGGAGTCGCAAAAGATGAGCCAAATTAGCTCTAACAGGAAATAACGTAGCATGTGTTGCGTTTCTGCCAAACCCAGTCCCGAATCTAGCCAATGTTGCACTGCCATAGCCACTCCAAGGTAAAGCTGTAAGTGGTCCTCTTTATTCTAAGGGGCACTCTACCCAACAATCTAGGCATCAGGAAAAACCCCTGAGTAAACATCCTAACTGTCTACTCTCCATCGAATCGTAGCTCCATCAGTAAGGCCCAGTGCTCTGGTAGAACAATCAACTCTCCAAAGGAGAAGTGGAAAGTATGTGTCTCATGCCTCCACCTCTCCACTAGAGCCCAGAAAAGCTGATAGTAATTGTGGATGGCTAAAATCCATAGCAAGCTGCCGAATGTAGTGCTGTGTAGTAAAAACTCCTGCAAGAAACTCGATAAATGCTCAAAGTGCTCCCTCATGAGTGCCCAAAGGCACTATGTCATCCTCTGAGCATTGCCATCCTGACAAGCAAAAAATAGCAAAGGATGTCATGAAAAGTGCAGCATTTATCAACCAAAAATCATTGAGCAATGAAGGAGCACTAACCCAAAAGTCTGCCTCCTCGCATGTGTCTAGAACTGAGCAGGTGACCATCATAGTTCCCAAGTTTCTGCAAGTGCCCATTTCAAGTTAGAAGTCACCATTATCAATGCATAAAAACAGATGGGGCGTACTCAAGCAAGAAACCAAGTATACCTCATTAGGAATCGATGCCCAAGAGCTACTCGAGGCACCTTGTGATGCCCGTGAGCTCGAGGCACCTTGCAACGCCTGTGAACTTGAGGCTCCCCGTGAGGCTTGTGAACTCGAGGCTCCCCACGAGGCCTATGAATTTTATGCACCTCGACTCAATGTCCATGAGCTCAAAGCACCCCTATTCATCACCTGGGAGCCTGCACTAGTAAACTCTGAATCAGACTACAAGCAAGAGCGTAGAAATTCAGAAGGCAGTATATGAGCAAGGTATACAAACAATGCAAGCATGAACAAAGCATAAACAGAAAGTAGAAGCATGCCACAATACAGTCTCGCAAAAACAGTTATCAGCTGTCAAAATAAGTAAATACAATAAACACAGCATGCAGACTATGTGTATGAGCACTGCATAATACACAAGCGCAGTAAAGGCATTCAAACATTGTATGGTATTCAAGTACAAAACCACAAGCACAACAACGAACCTGGCTAAGGCCTGGCACACTGATAGGCGAGATAAAAGCATACAAGTGCAACATCACAGGCAAGAGAACACAGATACACAATTTCAAAACAGGGCATATGGCATAGCAAAATTTAGCATACAAACAGGTGGCATACAGTTATTGCTTATTGTTTGGCATGGTAAAATCGACGACAAGGAGGATGACAATCGACGGTGCCTACTCCGACAAACTGCCCCTTAAACCTCGTTCCAACCCAACGACCCCTGAACCACCAGCCTGCACTCAATGCCCCTTCACTATTGAACAGCCCTCCATTGCCACCAATGCCCCCTTACCACTGCCAAGCCACACCCTCATCCTACAACCACTGGCCCACTTTTAACCCACGTCGAACCGCAGCTGACGGCCATGCCCTTACAATCACCGACCATTACCCTCACCCAAGCCTTCACGCTGGCCAATGCCCCATTGCACCCTCAACCTAACCGTCTGCACCCATGCCCCACCGATGCCACCTCCTCACCGCCCTCCAACCCGTGCCCATGCGGAGGAAAAAAGAAAGGAAAAGGTACAAGCAACAACAATGGCACGTAACGATAGAGAATGGCACAGAGCAGAGGAAAGGAGACTCACCATAGTGTTTCACGCCGAAAAAAGCACCCAAACAGCTGTCAATCTGCACCTCCTCCTCACGCCGTCGCCTCGCATAGCCGCCCCTTGCTGTTTGTCACGACCGCTAAGCCCTAGCCATCGAATGGAGAAGGAAGAAGGAGAACAAGAGGGAGGGACGCAAACGAGAAGAGAAAAAAGAGGGAGAGGGGCATACGTAGCTTTTAAAAAGCTTGGGTTTGAAAATAAACGAGATAATAGAAATAAATGAATGAATCAGTTATGCAAATGAAACAAAAGTAGAGGAATGGAATAGTTGATGGCAGTTATTTAGTAAAGGCCATCAGTTTTAAAACTTCTCTGACATCCCGAGAACACACTTGCAATAGAATTAATGGTAGGACTGAAAAGCTCTCGCGAAAAAGTGTGTGTAACTCTACGCTCAAGCTCTGTGTGCTTCACCCCTACGAAACCCTATGGCGGCTGGTCGTCGCAAACCCTACGGTCGCCATGATCCTCCCTATAACCTCCGTGCAAGGCTGATCTGATAGGTGAGGTGCTCTTTGCGAGCCCCTCGCCTGTGAAGGCGCGACGTCGGCTGGTAATATCTTTCCCCCCTTCTTCTCTGACGACTCCTGTCCAGGGAAGTCGGAAGAGGAAAGCATCTTCTTCTCTTCCAGATCTCTGATCTGTCTCCTACGGTCGGAGGAAAGCTCCTTCTCCTCTACCTGGTTCTCTTTGGGGTAGATCCACCTCGGACGACCCCCAATCGTCTAGATCTGGCCTTCTGTTGGTTAAATACGACCCTATTACTTGCCTGAGATACTATTCTAAATTTGCAGTGGATATTATTGTGGATTGCTTTTATTTTAGTAAATATCTGTCGCCGATCTGGTTGAACTCGGTGGTTTCATGCTCATTGTGCTCGGATATTATTGCTGCTTATGGTTCGGTGATTTTTGAGCATATTTCTACTTCAGTACATGGTTTTCCTGATTTTTTTGCTGCGGATGACATGCCTTTAGTTTTTAGATCTGTTTTGGGGATTTTTCCTCGATCCCTTGGAGCTATCCACTCAGATTTTCTGCCTTCTGTTAGTGTAGACCCTATATTTTCCCCCTTTGCTCCCGCGATCTCTCTCCCGCCGGTGAGCCGTCGGAGAGAGGTTCCTGGTTCAAGGAGCAGCGTGAAAGAGAAGCCAAGTTTCTCTGACTCCTCCTATTCTGTGTGGGGGTATTCTCAGTATTCCCCCTTGATTTTAATGAGGTGATTAATATTTATAGGCGTAATGTAGGGGGTTTAAATGATAATTCCGAGATTAATTACAATAATTCTCTTGCTTTTCCTCCGCCTGTTGATTCGGTGGGGCCCTCGGTTATTCGCACGTCAGACGACGTGCTTAACATTTCTGCCTCCTGCTCTTCTCACGTCTTTTCTGACATTAATGCTGAGGTGGCTCCTTTGCCCAGGAATGGAAACTTCTCCCCTTCCCCAGATAAAATTAATTTCTCGCCGAATTTTCTGTCAAAAATCTCTGCGACAGAGATTTCTTCTGACCACTTTATTGAGGATACTGAGAAATTGTGCGGTGGCTCACGTTTTGCCGCTTTGCATCCTTCTTCCTCTACTGAAAATTCATTTGATAGTGCTGCCGTCTCTGAGGCTGGTTCTCCTGGGTGGACGCTGGTGGAGAAGAAGAAGAAAGTTCCTTCCCTTCTGGTACGCTTCTGTCGTGATAATGGACGTTGTTTTAAGTGTGGTTTGCGTGGTCATATTAAGAACAACTGTATATTTACTGGTGCTTGTTATAGATGTAAAGCATCTACTCATTCGGTAGCTATTTGCGACTTTTTTCAGGAGCCCAGATCTCATTCTATAATGGCTGGTTTCTCACCCCAAAACCCCATTATTATCTACCCCTCTGACGCATCCTGTGACCTCACGATACATTACTCTCATTGTGCGATAGTCACTGATCATTCCCCACTTCTTTCTTCCGACACTCTATCGCAGCACATCCTTAACAACTGGCCTCTACATGTTAAAGTAGAGACTTCTGATTTTTCTCCAGGGAAATTTTTATTAAAATTTCCTTCTATTAAGATTAAAAATGATATACTATGTCGTTTTGGTTCCTCCCTCCAGTCCCTCTCCGCCTCGTTTGTTCATTGGACGCCTAGTTCCAATGCAGTGCTTTCTCTAAAGGAGGAGGGGACCTGGATCAGGTTGGAAGGGATTCCCCACCATTTATGGTGCACAGAAGTATTTCATAGACTGGTTTCAGATTTTTTAGATCTGCTGGAAGTAGATCTATCTATTGACAGAGTTAAATTTTTGGGGTTTTCTAGGGTAAGGATTAAGATTTTTCCTGGTAAGGAGGTCCCTGATGTTAGATTTTTCGCTTATGGGAAAACAGTTTACCCGATCAAATACAAACTCAGTTG
>JAMKQA010024400.1:0-22721 GCA_024699735.1 Posidonia australis
CTAAAGCTCTAAGCGAGGCAGGGGTGTAATCATCTTTCTTAGTTTCAGAAATAATGAGGATGTCGCATTTTTGTAATCTAACTAGATTACGAACAGCATGTGTTTTAGAGCCAGACCCTAAGCCTCTTATATTCCATGCTGCAATGATCATTAACACATATTAAAGGAACGAGAGGGGGGGTCCCTCTCACATGAGCAACTCTGATCCCTCTGGGAAATGGGGTATTTCCCTTGATCGAGCCTAACTTGGGAAAAAAAATTTTGTGCCTCTGTATTGGTTCTAAGGGAAATACCTATCTTTCCATAAAACTCTTAAAAATGCTGATAGGAGTCCCAAGTCAAGGGATCTAGATCCTTTTCATGCATATTAGTCATACAAAAATCACAGTTAGAGTGAAGGGAGGCAGGTAAAGCATCAAAATTAGTAGGAGTAACATTACTAGACATATAATCTAAGGAATTCACAATGGTACCTAGGGCGTGAATCAGGGTGTCTGGGTCGGAGGAATGTGGTTCAGTGGGTTTCTCAGCCGTTACTTCCTTCTCCATACAATCGTACAGCGCTAGAAGCTTCTTGAACTTTCCCACAGAAAGATTCCTGACGCGAATCTCTGCTTGGACGAAGTTGAATTCGTCGAGGGTAGCAGGAGTGTCGCCTCCCTGGGAGCAGTCCATTTTGGAAGATAGGGAGGAAGAAGCTTTATACCATCCTTCTAAGGCAGGAGGGGTGGGGGATGTTTTATTCCAGCATTCAGAAGTAGTAGGAGAAGGGGAGGCTTTGTACCAACCTTCAGAGACAGACGGGGTAGGAAGAATCCCCACGGAACCAGGAGAAGGATCACTTGCTTGTGGTTGAGAGGAAGACCTAGTCCCACGCCAGCTCTTTGTAGCTTTGAAAAACTTCCTACTAGGTGGAGGTGCTTTCTGATGGGTGACGGGAGAAGGCCTAGAGGGCCAGGCTGCAGGTGTATGCTGAACAAGGGGGAGAGGCCGCAAATATCCCAACTAGGTCTGAACTTAATTAGGTAGACAGTATGACCAAAAGTATAGAAGCGAGTATCGGGTAAATCTTTGCCGTGGTGCAACAAAATACGGCACCGAGCAAAACTTTGCTGTTTTACACTCTCGATAGAAAGATCCACTTCTAGGAGGTCCGTAAAGTCAGCTACCATACATCTAAAAACGTCCACATTCCATAGGTGATGTGGAATACCTTCTAGTCTGACCCATACTCCCTCCTCTCGGAGGGTGAAGACCGCATTAGACTGTGGTGTCTAGTGGGTAAAGGAAGCTGAGAGAGATTGCAAGGAAGAACTGTAAAGGTTCAGGGTATCTATCTTAATCTTAGGGGAGGGGAATCTCAGGAGAAACTTACCAGGGGCCGAATGTTTGACTTCGACCCCAGAGGCCAAGGGCCAGTGGGTCGCTATGTGGTGCTCTAGAAGCTCCTTGGTTAACTGGGTGGAGTGAGAAGACACTAGAGCACAGCAGGAGAGGGAGAGGAGAAGGTCGCAGGTAGCCTCTGCAGGAGGAATGATGGTAGGGAAATGAGGGGATAGGCCCGCCATGCTTGGGGGAGGAGCGGTCAATTTCCCTTCTTGGAAAAATTTACAAATAGCCACAGAGTGAGTATGAGAGAGACAGCAAAAGCATAAACCGAAGTATTTGCAGTTGCTCTTGGTGTGGCCTAGAAGGCCATAGCCAAAGCAACGGCCGGAGGCTCGACAGAAAGTTACCAGTGGAGGGCAGGGCTTCCGACGCTTCACCGTGGTCTACTCTGATGGCACATCAAAGGAATGAGACTCAATGTTCCTTTGGCCAGGGATAGGAGAGGCAAGGGGGCAAAACGAGAGCCTAAAGGTGGGGGAAGGATAGAAGGATCCAGAATGTCAGAGGATATCTTAGCGTCAGAAGATCGTGCGAAAGAGAGACCCGAACCATCACTGGAAAAGGGGGGTGAGGGAGACGTGCAGACAGTGCTTGGAAGTGACAGGCAAGCGTCGTGAGTGACAGATAAGCGACGCTTAAAATGACATTTGTCATAAAAGCACTCATTAACCATAATGGAGTGGGATTTCTCTGCCTCAATTTCAGCCTCGAGCGGTGTGCGTGACTCCGAGTCGAGTTCGGGACGAGGCAAAGAAGCCAAGAGGTCAGAGTGCGGAAACGACAGGCAGTCGTCAAGAGAGGCAGGAGAGCTACGCAATAAATGCCCGTTGTCAGAGTAGCTCTCGAGAGCCAAAGCGTGATGGGAGAGATCTGCGCCGACTCGGGACTCAAGCGTCGAGTCAAGATCAAGGTAGGCACAAGGCTCGCAGGTACAGTTTAAAGCGTCGAGACCCCAAGAGGTATCTGGATGTAGGTCTACGTTAAAAGGGGGCTTACAGTGATCCCGCGGTAATACATGAACACTAAAGGAAGAAAAGTTCCACACGGAACACGAAGCAGACCCTGCAATGTCAGCAGAACTGACAGGGGCTGTAGGCTGCCGCCCATCCGTCTCCGTCAAGGAGACGCTAGGTTTCCGACCACCTACCGGCGGCAACCGGCCGGACTTCGCCCTAGTGAAGACCACTGGGTCAGAAGGGGAGGAGAAGGGAGAGAAATTCTCCAAGTCCAGGGGACAGGTCGAGGAAACGGCCACCACCGAGGAGCGAGCCTCGTTATCACTGGAGAGCCACCGCAAGGACGGAGACTCCACAGGAAGAGTCTGAACAAGATCCCTAGAGTAGGATCTCGCAAAAAACTCGACAGTGAACGGGAGACTTCTCCAGCCAAATAAGAAGGGAGCCATGTCCAAGCTCAGACGACAGAGATTCAAACTCATAAACCAATTAAAATGCAAAGATTTAACATGCATAAAGCAATCCACAGATAGATCTAGATTAACTGCTAGAGGCATGGTAGATAATGAACTGTCATATACCAATCCAAACAACGTCCCAAGGGGGCCAAAATAAAATTCGGAGCCACCGCGCAAGTGGATATTCCGACAGGAAAACCCTAGCTGAGCGCTGGGTTCCAAGGGGAGGAGGTTATCTGCCTCCGATGGTGGAATACCATCGCAGAGAGAGGCAACGGAAGGAGGAGGCACTGCGGCAGCACATACCTGCGAAGAAGTGAGAGGCATCTTCCTCGAACTGAGGATTCGTGTGCCATCGGAAGGAAGTGCGTCCCTCTTCGTCCGGAGCCTCTCCACAGAGTCGAGGGTGGTGGCAGAGTTCGCCACAGCAAGGGATCTCCTAGGTTTGCGACGAGAGTTGCGGATCGGAGCAGCTGGAGAAGAGGCGTCCTCCTCCTCCGTGAGGCTAGCCTTAAAGGCCTCCCAGTCGAAGGAGGTGGCACGAAGGAGGGCTTTCGTGCAGCAGCTAGGGTTTCGAGATCTGGGACGGGGGACTTTACAGTTTTGCATTTCTCTCTTTGCTAATCTTTCCCACTTCCTTTTAGAAAACAACCACAAAGACTTGGTAGTCAAAAATGAAAACGAAGCAAAGAAATATTTCATAATCTAATATTGCTCATTCGACATCCAAATTATGTTGAAAAAATATATAGAATTATTCATGGCATCCAATATTGCTCAAAAGGAATTGCTCTAGATCATAAAATATAAACTACATCTTTTCACCTTGTTGAAACGTGTGATTGTATTTATTATTTGACTGTATTTTATTAAGATATTAGCTGACAACTACAAAGTTACAATATTCTCAAAAAAAAAAAAAAGAACTTGAAAATTACAAGTTTCTCAGGAAAAATTCTACACAGTTGTAATACATTATGACCAAAACCTTAAAAAAAAGAGAGAAGAAAAAAATCTCGCAAAGCCATTTATAGTGACATTTTATATTCCTAACACATTTGAAAAGCGAACACAATAATCTAGTCGAATCGATAGCGTTGCTGCACAACAAGCACGGAGCATGTTCTCGCTGCGTCCAATGAAGCAAACATGTCCCCGAAAACACCCAACTCCGGGCAGTCGCTCCACTCCATCAACCCCTCCGACAGGGTCTGCGGCTGCCGACCCACAATCAGCAGGTCATAAAGACCACCTATTGACCTGATCGACTCGATCGTCTGAGCCTGGTCATTGATCACCGTCTCCTTCACCACCACCTTGTTGTCGTGGTTACCAACATTCTTGTACTTCATGTTCCTCGTCCGGAAGTCCCCGATTGCCTCCTCATCCGTCCTCCTCTCACTCTCGTCCCCTCTGTTCTCCGACTGGATGTATCTCAGCACGGTGATGGTCACCCCTTCCTTGCCGGTCATCCGAGAAGCCAACGCGAGCGCTTCTCGATCGTCCGGTCCGCCCCAGAACACGACGGCGATGTGGCGCATTGTGCCTCCAAAGATGGGCACGTCCGTGGTGTCACTGCTTTCATGGATGAGTATGCCAACCGAACAGGGAGAGTTGGCCAGCACTAACGGCATTATGGTACGAAGAGCCTGGTCTTCCTTGGAGATGATGGCATCTGGCGTCTCTTTCCGGCAGAACGGGATGATTAAGAGCGCCACGTTCTTGTCCCCTGCGAGCTTGCATATGTCCTGGTGCATGGTCTTGTAAGGGGAGACCGTTGTGAAGGGTTGCACCACCACGCACCCGTTCATCCTCTGCTCGTAGTTCACAAAGGCGTTGAGCACGGGGTCAGCGAGGTCAGTGTTGGTCTTGTGGGGGATGAGCAGTGGGGTGGCGCGACCCACGAGCTCGACGAGGTGCAGGACGTAGACGCAGACCGGGGTGGAGTTGGTTGCGTCGACGGAGTCGAGGACGCTGACGATGGAAGGCACTGGTTCTTGGCTATGGACACATGCGAGGATGCGAAGCTCGGCGTTGGGCCTCGTCTGGTCGATCGTTCTGCCACCAGAAGATGTGGCGGGTTGGCTGAAGGGGTCGTAGAGAATTCGCACCAGCGGTGCCACGATGCAAGTGATCGATACTGTCGACAGCAGTATCACCGTGTAACCTTTGTTGTCCAATAGCTGCATAACATATATATAACATAACAAATAAACAACACAATGATCCATCACAATGAAGTAGAAAGTAGATGGAATATATTAAGAGAGTGAGAACAGCATGATCTTGACAATTGAGAAATTACCCCTCCATTCCACCAATTGAGAAATTGCATGATCTCGACGATTCCCCTGAAGTTCATGATGAGGCCGAGAATAAAAGCTCGCTTGAAATACATGTTGCAGTAGAGAGAGGTCATCATGGTGCCCACCAACTTGCCAATATGCCCTACAAAGATAATGAGCACAAGAGAATACCATTTTCTCCATTCATACACCACAGATAGGTCTGTCGACATGCCGCTCACCACGAAATAGAGAGGCAGGATGACCTCCATAACGATCAGCTCTGCTCTTTCCATCAGCGCAGACCCAAGAGGCGGTCCACCGGGTATCGCCAGCCCCAACGCCAGAGGACCAATGGCAATACTTGCCCCAATGAAGTCACTCAAGAACGACAATACCACCGCCCAAAGAATTATAATCAGCACGTAACTTTCCTTTATTTGCCCATCCCTTGGGACCCTCCTAATGAGCCACAGTGTCCACGGCCGGAAAATGAAGACCACGAAGCAAAGAAGTGCTGCAAGAGACAACAGTGACCACAGGGCCGAGATGGGATGCGTCTGTCCCTGGTCCAACGCAGTGAAGATGGCCAGGAAGAACCACCCAATGCAGTCGTTGATGAGTGAGGACGCGAGCGCGATCTTGCCGAGCTCGGAGTTGAGGAGGTCGAGCTCCGCGAGGATCTGGGAGATGTTGGGGAAGGCGGTGATGGAGAGGGAGGCCGGGATGAACACGAGGAATGGGCCCTTGGCCATGTTCGCCGGGATGCTGTTCAAGAGAGAGAAGGAGGCTGCTGTTGCCAGCATCAGTGGGATGAACGTGCCCATGATGGCTACGGCCACTGGCTTCTTTCCGGACTTCACTATCATGGCTGGGTCCATCTTGACGCCCGTCAAGAAGAGGAAGAGGACCATGCCCAGGAAGGATGTCGTGCGCACTAGCCTTTCCCCAGCGGGTGGGAAGATGTGCCTTGCCCATGACTTGCTCCGGCCGAGGACGGAAGGGCCGATGATTATACCAGCCTGCCAAGAGCACATCAAATATATGAGATGATAGATCATATTTTGGTGATGTACGTACCGCATCGATCGCCTTCTTAGCAAAAGCAGACCCAGAAGCTAGAGAACTCCACATGCAAATTTAGTACTAGCGCAAGGGAAGAAGCTTGCTATTGTATATCTCTCGGTTCAGATCATGGGCGTCGAGAATCAATCAGGCACGATAGGGATTCTGCATTATACAGTCGACACATCTCTTCCATGGATGCCTCTCTTTTAAGGTTGAAGTTTTCTTTTCAAGGAATTTTAAGGTGGTGAAGTAGAATATACATTATAATTAAAACTTTCAAGCATTGCCTTGTTTATTATGCATTACTTTATAGGAGGATCTAAGGTAATAAATCTTACTTCAACTACGAGTTTTAGATCACGTAATTTACATAACATTTGACAACGTTAGTAGTAGGATCGATTGTTCTCATGAGCAATATTTTTTGAAATGCTAACCTACCACAACTTTTTGAAACCAACTATTGATTGAAAATTATTACACATATCAAGCTAACAAGATAATCACACCAAGAAGGAACTAAGTCCATAAGTAACAACCATTATCCTTCACTATATAAGAGAACAGGGTTATAAAAGAGGTGACAAGTATAAAACAATATTAATGAATATCCTAGATGGTAAACTCCAATACCTATCTATCTCTAAAGTATCCCATATATATGTACACGAATGGTTTCAGAGCCATCCCAACAAAAAAAATAGACAAATTGGACTAACAACAAGTCTTTAAACCTTGATTAATGTAAGACAAATGTCTCTAATTAAATTCAAAGATCAGTTTTTCATTAAAAAACATATTAAATTATCCGTGATTATTCTTGTGATATAACATAATGATTCAAGTCAATAGAATTATAAGCTCCGTCACAGAGAGAGAGAGAGAGAGAGAGAATTATAATATCAAAGTGTGGCAACTCCAATATAAAATAGTCGTCTGCAAAGCTCATCTCCAAGTGGTCATTGTTGCCTCGTGCTTCCGAGAAAATGAAGGGTATTGTGCGATGCAGCAACAAAATGGGATCTCCAAATAATTTTGAATTGTCAGACAAAAAATATGATCTGAATAGGAAAAATGCGAGCAAACAAAAGAGAGCCGCTGCTTGCATGCATGGATGCAAGAAGCTACTGGTGGTGAATAGGATGGAGGATCGACTACGTACGATGATCTCTGTGATAACACGGGTTTGCTTGAGGGGCCTGAAGACGAAGAAGAGAAGCTGGGTGGTGGCGATCATGACGCAGATCTGCAGCATAAACAGCGGCAGCGACGCGGCGAGTGGCTCCCCTCCATTCCAGATGCCGTCAGAGGTGAGCTCTGACGCTTTGTGGCAGATGGTCTCCGTCTTCCGCATCTGGTTTACGTCGAAACCTCCCTCCCCACTCATCGTTCCAGGCTACGTACGTACGCACCCTTTCTTCTTCGTTGTGATCTTCTCGTCCCAGGAAAGGGCCGGTGGTGTCCTCTGTCTGAGGTCGGATTCGGGGGAGGACGTGCGGGAATAGCTGGGGACGTGATGAGCGAAGGAGGAATGGAATGACTCGTAGAAAAAGTAGATGGACGTGCGTGGTGGAAAGGGAAGTAGGGGATGGATGGGGGCGAGATTAAAGGGTGAGACGAGGGTGACTGGAGTTCCGTACTGCGAGGTGGACACGTGGTGAGTTACCGTGGTTTCGTTGACCTCATTCATTTGTTGGGTCTCTGTTGACTTTTGGGGATTGATGGGTACGCAAATTGTTCTTCCGAGAAAATTCGATTTGACCAAGTTTTGTTCATATGCTTCAACAGCTGCTTATTGCGTCATTAGTGTTAAGCAGTGGGACCTTTTCGCAATTAGACATAATGCATTAGTTCTCTCCTCCTCCTCCTCCTCCTCCTCTTCTTCTTCTTCTTCTTCTTCTTCTCAAATGATAATATTAATTATATTAAATACACTTTACTGTAAAATCACCACTAAGTACAAAAGATGTCGAAAATAGTACTAGTTCCGAAAGTTATAACAGTATCTCCAAAAATACCTTAATAGAAAAACTCAACAATTTATAAACCTAAAAAGATTAATCAAAATTTAATCTAAACCAAGCCTTCACTCCGTGGAACCACTATCAGGGTTTTAGGAGATCATAAGTTGATACCATAGCTGGAGAACTTGAATGGGAGGGGATATCTATAGGTTTTGGGAAAAGACCTATGGATGTACTAATAACTTGAGCAGCTTAAGTTGTCCTAACTCGATTTCATTCCTGCTGCATCTTAGAAATTTCTTAGGAAATGTCCTCATGACTTTGTCATGTACTCAAATTATCAAACCAGGTAGTTGTTAGAGAAATAACATGGTAAATCACTTGATTTTGGATTTTTAAAACTATTCCTGAAAATTTTATTGTTTCTTTCAATCTATACTGACCAAAGAATTACTGAAGCAAGTATAATCCAACCCAATTTTGCAAGCATAGATCTTGAATGAGTGAAGAGATTAAAAATGTCAGCAATACCAATGTGCAAAGGGCCAATAGGATAATTAAGAAAGAAATTCCATGCATCATCAGCAAAGTCACATTGCATAAATAAATGTTCTGTAAATTCTAACAAGACATCATAGGAAATACAACTAGGCACACTCAACCAACCTTTTTAAATTAGCTTAGTCTAGGAAAGAACTTTATCATAAATAACCAACCATATAAATAGTTTAACCTTTAAAGGGATCCAACTCTTCCTGATGCTGAGTTTGAAGGGAGATCATATTCTGCCATCATTTAAAAGTTTGTAACAAGATCTAACATTAAAAATTTTATCTTTTGAAGATTCCCAAACAATAGTATCCTATGTCTGGAATAATGTCATAAAATCTAAAATATCTTCAAATATTTCTAATTGTTCTTGCAAGGAAGCAGTGTTTAAATTAGATAAAAAGGAATAGTAGAATAAACCAGCAAAATATGATGAATACAAAGTCAATATTTTTTTAACTGATGCTTTCTTATACTTTGATACTAGAAATAAGTCTGACAGGACATGCTTCAATGAAGACTCCCCAAACCACTTATTTTCCCAAAAGATGGCATTTTCCCTATTATAAACAATAAATCTAGAAAAGGCATTTTCCCTATTATAAACAATAAATCTAGAAAAGGCATTAACTATAGGGAAATAATTCCTAGGTTTTTGCCAAAGAGGTGAACTCTTGCAAG
Source organism: Posidonia australis (assembly GCA_024699735.1). Classification (NCBI taxonomy): domain Eukaryota; kingdom Viridiplantae; phylum Streptophyta; class Magnoliopsida; order Alismatales; family Posidoniaceae; genus Posidonia; species Posidonia australis. Next base: position 9,351 of record JAMKQA010024400.1, read on the forward strand.
AAGAAACATTAAGAAAAGCACCCTGCCAGAAGCGAGATAGATATCGAGCTTTGCCAATCTCCAGTCATTTTAACTTTACTGTATCACTCAACAATTGTCAAAACAACTTACATTTCAAAGATTGACAAAAGTTCCTGATATTAATAATGCCCTACCTATTTTGTTCCATGGCACAACAAGGTGTTTTCCATCTAACAAAATGATATCATTTATTGTTAAGAGAGGGACCATATCATAAAAACCTTTTACTATGCTTATCTATTTCTTTTTCCAGTTTAACTGGTAAATGAAGTACTGACAGATAATAGATCGAGATGGCAGATAAAACATAATTAATTAAGGTTAATCTAGCACCTAATGATAGATATCTAGATTTCTCGAAGGATAAATTAGTTATAATATTTTCCAATACTGGAGCCCAATCATTACAGGTCGCCTTCCTGAAATGAAGCGAAAGACCTAGGTATTTAATTGGTAAAGTAGCAACTTGACATCCTAGATTGTCACAACATCACTGAAGAAGGTTATTATTAACCCCAACACCAGTTAAGGAAGACTTTTGAAAGTTTATCTTCAGACCCACAGAGATCTGGAAGAAGCATAGTATCTTTTTAATATTTATTATGTGTTCCTCCAATGAAATTAAGAATAGGATGGTATCAACAACATATTAGATGTTTACCATATTGAAACCCCAATGTGGAAATTGAATCCTAGAGATAAGATTATTTTAACATTCCAAATCTAACATCCTATTTAACACATTTGTGGCCATGATGAACAACAACGGGGAGAGAGGATCACCCTATCTTAGACCATTGGTAGTCCCAAAGAAATCCTCAGGGAAACCATTGATTAACATAGAATACTTAATGGTAGATATGCACATCCTCATGTAAGTGTAGATACCTACATTCACTTGACAACGAGCTCCTTTGGAAAGATGCTCTGGTTGCGACCACTACACCTAAATCCTAACTCCACCAAAACCTTAAACCCTCAAGCCCACTGAAACCCACATAAACCCACTCTGATTTAATTCAAGTGAAAACCAATAATTAAGAATCAAAACCAAATAAAATCCATTTAAACTACTAAAATCCAAATTAATCAAGTGAAAATCCTAATTACAGTCAAAATCAAATAAAATCCACTTAAAATTCAAATTAATCATGTGAAAACCCTAATTAAAGTCAAAATCAAATAAAATCCACTTAAATCCATTTAAAATCCAAGTTAATCAAGTGAAAATCCTAATTAAAGTCAAAATCAAATAAAACCTCCCTAAAACCATTTAAAATCCAAAATTTAATGAAGAGAAAACGCTAATTAAATTCAAAATCAAATAAAATCCATTTAAACCACTTTAATCCATTCAAATTCAAGGAAAAAACTTAAATTAAACTCAAAACCCTAAAAACCCTAATTCAAAATCACTTAAGTAAACTCAAAACCTTAATTTAAAATCATGTAATTAAACTAAACTTAAAATCCAAAGAAACCCTAATTTAAAATCTATTAATTAAACCTTAAAAATCACAAAATCAATTAAAAATCACAAAACCAAATTTAATCAAAACCTAATTAAAAACCTAAATCTAACACCCAAAACCCCTTCTTCTCCGGAGGTGAGGACAGCAGCTTCTCGGCTCGGAATGAGCTCCTAACGCCTCCCCACATCTCCTCCCTTTTTCTCCTTGAGCCTCCGTTGCTCAGAGGAGGATTTCCTGGCCTCCTGTGGTCAGACAACCGCCGTTGTCGCTGCTGCACCCATCCTCGGTGCCCGAGACAAGTTGAGCACTCCAAGCCACTCAAATCCTGCCTGTAGCTTCCAGAAGTACCGCCTCGGTCCCCCCGGAGCTTTCCTGATCGTCGCCCGCACTCCACCGCCACTACAACACTGCCTCCACCATCGCCTGAAACCGCCGTTGGAGGCCGAGACGGGCGACGCAACCCAGGCTGCTTCGATCATTCCTGACACCCCAGGAAGCGTCTCCGTGCCTCCCTCAAACTCACTGGGCCCTCCTTTCGCCGTTCGAATGCTCGCAGGACCGCTGCCCGTGAAGTTCGCCGCCGCTGGAGAAGAATGGTTGGGGGTGATGTCGACTCGCCATTGCTGCCGCTGGATGGATCATCGACGTCATTAAATCCCTTCCTCTCCTCCACATCTTGCTGTTCCTTCACTCCGATGAAGGATCGGTCGACAGGGAGGCCCTGGATGGCCTCCCAAGTCCTCTGCCGTCGGCGATCTTCGAATCGCTGGCGGCCATTGTTTTTTTATTTTCTTTTACCTTTTATCCCTTGAATTTTTTAGAAGGTTACAATTCAATCCTAACATTTTGTACCTTAACCCCTGGATTTTTAATTAAGGTTTCATTTCATTTCTTTTTTTAGCAAATATTACATCATGTCCCATGAACTTTCTTATTTTCATTTTCTGTCTAGTGAAAATTTATTTTATTACAATTAAGTCCCTGAAATCATATTTTTTTATAATTAAGCCTTGGAATTTTGCATTTTGCCCCCAGAATTCTTTGAAATGATTTTTCTTTGTAAAATTTGCATCTAAAACCCTAAGTCATCCATAATTACACTGATCATGTAAAAAAACTTGATTTCTATTGCATTTTGGTCCAGACATTTTGCATGTCAACTTTTGAACTCAATCTATAATGTTTTCTGGACATGAACATTTATATCCAGGCCCTTGAATCTTTTTTTAAATCATTAATCATGGTTTTAATTGTATTTTAAACTACATTTTGGTATGTTTCATAATTATTGATCACATGTGCTTGTAAATCACCACCTGAATAGCGTTTTCATCAAAAAATCATGTTTGCAATAAATGAATTTTCTGATTTCATATTTTAGTAGATTTGCACTTTATGTGTGAATTTTGCACAGTAGACCTTAAATTTTCAAGAAATTACCAAAAGTGTAATTTTCACACATGTTACACCACAGAGCCACATTTCTTTAAATCCTTCGTCTTAACATTAAGATAAGATTTTCTAAGCACACTTTAACCGTGATTTTCCCCTTTTTGTACATTTTGCATATTAAACCCTAAGTTTTCAGGAAATTACCAAGTGCAATACTTACATATCTTAGTACCACATTTTCCTTTGATCCATCATCTGCGCACTAGGATAAAAGTCACTGAATGTATTTTAATCCTGGTTTTCACCCTTTTCTGTGAATTTTGCGTTTTGGTCCCTATACTTGTTCCTTATTGTGTTTACATCATTTTATTGTTTTTATGACCTTGTCATCTACATGTTTTCCTGAAAACAATATTTTCCTGACATCTTGCATACATTTTTTGCGTATCTTAAACCATGCATCATCCCCATACATGCATTTATCACATCTGGCCATTGAAATAACCAAATTGCCCCTATATCATCAATTCATGCACATGCATGTTATTTATTGCGCTAAGTCATGGATAATCTCTGTCCAAATCATTCCTTAGTATCCTTTACCCATTTAGGTACATTTTCATTCCTTAGTATCCTTTACGCATTTAGTTATTGCACTAATTCATGCACTAAGTCATGGATAATCTCTGTCCAAATCATTCCTTAGTATTCTCTACCCCTTTAGGTATATTTTCATGCATTCCACATATTTTATGTTGCATTTGCACTTCAGTCCATCCTTTTTGAATAAGTCTGCATCTTATGTGTTTTTCAATGAATTTTTCTCCTACCTGTCTTCAAGTTTCTTCGTTTGATATTTGATTTGACTACATTTATTCCATATTTTCGATTTTTTTTCGATTTGATTTGGATGTTATCGCCCAAGGGCGTACATTAACTGATTGAAAGGCCCACATTGGCTTCATCACGGATTATTTTCCTTTTTTGATTTTCACGACCTTTTCTATGACTCCGATGACTTAAGTCGGCCCCACTTTAGACCTTCTTAGTATTGATATGGTTTTTCCGAGCATTTTTTCCAAAAACACTGTCATTTTATGTGATTCCCTTTACATGTCGTTGTTTGCCTATTTTAAGTGGATTTCTTTGCAATTTTTCCATCTCGATTTCTGTGATGTTTTCCACAATTCTAATGATTTGGGTCTATCTCATTTTTGATGCTCTTGATGTCGGTATGGTTTTTCAGAACATTTTTCCAAAAACATCGTCATTTTATGTGAATTTCTTTACATATCACAGTTTACCTGTTTTGCATAGACTCCTTTGCAGCTTTTCCGTCTTGATTTCCGCGATATTTTATGTGATTCTGACGATTTGAGTTGGTTGTATTTTTTATTCTCTTGAGATCTGTATAATTTCTCGAGCCTTTCTCGCCAGAAAGCTCGTCATTTCATGTGATTTTCTTTGTCATGTCGTATTTCATGATTTCATCATTTCGGGTGGATTTCTTCGCAGTTTTCGCATACCATCTCGCACATCCATCTAGTCTTATATGAGCATTCATATTAGTATGATTAGAGTACAATCTAGGTATATCAAACATTCATTCAGTCTCTAGCAAGTAAATTAGACTAGAAAGACCAAGTTTCTCGGACGTACGGGGGTGCCTACCTTCCCCGTGTGTAATAGGAATCCTTATCCATCTTCTGGTTAGTAGACATCTGGCCTTCACATTTGCATCTTATGCATTCATTCCATTGTGTTTTGTTTGTGGTTTTCCTCGTCTTTCCCTTAAAAAGACTAGGTGGCGACTCCTTTTCTTTTCGTTTTTATCCTATCTTGCGCCTTCGTCATCCTGACATGGCTGTGGCCTCCGCCCTCTGACGCGACTCTGCGCCGGATCCTAGGGCCGAGCATGGTCACACTAAGTTATCCACCTTTCCCCGCAACCAAGACCTTTCATTGTATTGATTAAAAAATCCCAATTAACATTATCAAAAACTTTTTCAAAATCAAGCTTTAGGATAAAACCTGAAACATTAGATTGATGCATATGATGTAATGTTTCTTGAGCCACTAAGAAACAATTGGATATACTCGTATCAGGTAGAAAAGCACATTGATTGTTATCAAGGATAGAATTCAAGACAGGACTATGCCTATTCGTTAGAACTTTAGCAATTATTTTATAGGTACTATTCAATAGACTGATAGGCCTATAATCCCGTATACATTGTGCACCTTCCTTCTTTGGAAGAAGAGCTATAAAAATTTGATTGATACTTTTTAGTGTACTAATGTCTTGAGAGGTGTACAAATGATTGAACACACTGATCTGATCTAGTTTAATATCTTCCCAGAAATGCTGAAAGAAGCATAACGGAAAACCATCCGGACTAGGAAATTTATTTCTATTAAGAGCGAAGACACTAGCTTTAATTTCATCAATTGAAAAACACCTTTCTAATAGCCCAGATTTTGCGATTTTATGTGGCAACAAAATGTCCCAGTTAAGATTCCAAAGATATCCTGGAACGTTGTTAAATAAGACTAGAAAATATTGCTCAACCTCATAACAAATCCTTTGAGGAGAATCCACAAGTTCTCCATCAATGATAAAAGAGGTAATCGTGTTGATTCTCCTCCTCTCCTTTATCATTTTATGGAAAAAGGCCGTGTTAAAATCCCCTTCCATTAGCCATTGCACTCTTGACCTCTGTTTCTAATAAATTTCTTGCTCCAAAACAAGATTATAATGTTCCTTTCATTACTCATGCTTCCATTCCCACACTTTTGCTGGAATAGTGGAAGATTTAGTCGAGACATCAATATTTTATATCAAGGATTCAACAATTAGAAGTCTTGACCGACATTCCCCCCTGATAGGAGGAATCCATTTCGAATCAATACATTAAATGCAAATTGGCATGCATCGTTCTTATCGTGTACAAGTCTGTAAGGAGTGCAAATGATGGGAGAGGAACAAATCAAGGAATTAAATGTGTGTATCTCCATCACACAACATGAATCTTCCAAAGCTTTATTGTCCTTGAAGTTACCCCACACATTATCCTCTAATAAAGTGTCTTTAAAGACTAGCGGATGTCGAGAATTAGGATTAGCGGAATAATCTAGAGAAGAAGAAATGCCTCCAAGGTCATTATGTTTAATAGATATATTAAACGTGGTATAGTTGAAGGCATTAAACATAAAGGAGGTTTGGAAATACGAAGCGTCGTCAGTATACTGGCAAGGTTCTGACAAAAGCCGTCTGAATTTCCTAGGGAACCAGAACCCAATAATGATTGATGACTTTTTATCATCGGAGATGAAGAGATACTACTGACTAGGGAAGAGATCGTCAGGGAAGGCCTTGATCGTCCGATCAGCTTAGATTCTCCCAAAGAACTTGAAGAATATTGCATACATATTGGGATATCACATAATGTAATAATAGGATTAGAAAAATTATTTATTGATTTATTACCTTGCTCTAATCCGTCAACTCCCAGCGAGGCCACCAGATCAATGGCTGGGGAACTCAAAACAAAGGATTCTTCGGAGGGTTTTTTGGAGGGTTTTGAAGGTAAAACGGCGTCGGAGGATTCATCCTCACACAAGTTTTGGCAAGAATCCTTTCCTATTGCCCAAACCTCAACCATATTGAAATCAATAAGTAGGGATGAGCTAGAACAATTACTTTGATTAGGTAAATGCAACCCAATATACTCACGTAATGGGAGAGAGAGTTTTCAGAAGGAATTCCCTCTTAGATTGGATAGGGAGGGGAGACGAATAGAGAGCATGAGGAACATCCATAGTTAGTTTACTACAACAGCTTTAAGAACTACTACCATTGGCAATATTATTTTTGAAAGTAGTTGTTGAAGAGAGGGACCAAGAATTAGTTGCATCGTCCCCGAGTGAAGAGGAAAGGGAGGGGGGACAAGAGAGTGAGATCCTAGAAGAAAGTGAAAGGGGAGAGCATATAACAAAAGGAGGGATCTACCTTCTATTGGGGCGGCTGAAAGAGCACCATCGGCTCCCTCTTCTTCGCCCAAAGGCATTGGAGCCAAAATGGAGCCGGTTTTCCCACAATAGTATTAGAATCTTACATACCTCAAGGAGTTCACCACCAGTCTTCAAACTCTCAGAGAGAAAGTGCTATGCGGCCAGCAGTAGTAAGATGACTACAACTGGATGAAGTGGCAAAGCGGAACTTCATCGACGACAGCAAACAGGTGGACAAGGGAAGGCCGTAGAGCGAGCTCTTTTTGGATTTGTAGGAAAGCTAACATCCTACAAACCAACAAGCGACAACAAACGAGAGGCAATGAAAGGTCGAAGAGTGAGCACTTTTTGGATTTGTAGGAAAGTTGGCATCCTACCTCCTCAAACAACAATATCCCCTTTATGTTGCAATGACTCATATTGGTGGATCATCTGTTGAAATATACAATTGGCTAGCGTGGTGACGCTCGTACAATAGTGGAGCACAACAAGGCATGCTGCTCTTGTAGCAATTACACGACACTTAAACTATGTCAACAGTATGCTATGATACAACATGTGACCATGCCAACCCGGGGGTCCGGCACGGAGTCGCGCCAGAGGGAGGAAATCACAGCCATGCCAAGATGGCGAAGGCGCAAGATAGAATAAAAGAAAAAGAAAAGGAGTTGCTACCTAGTCTTTTAAGGGAAAGACGAAAAAAATCACAAAAGATTGAATGCATGAGATGCAGATGTGAAGGCTGGATGTCTGCTAACTAGAGGATGGACAAGGATTCCTATTACGCACGAGAAAGGGATTAGACACCCTCGTGCGCCTGAGAAACTCGGTCTTTCTAGCTTAAACTGCATGCTAAGGCTGAATGATTGCTTGCTAAGCCTAGATCATGCACTGAACATGCTCATATGAATGCCTAGACAAAACTGGATGGATGTGCATGATGGTATGCAAAAATTGCGAAGAAATCCACATAAAATAGACAAACGACAACATGTGAGGAAAATCACATAAAATGACAACGTTTTGGGACCGATTGCTCTGGAAAACCATATTGATGTCAAAAGGATAAAAGTAGAGTCAAACCAAGTTCTCGGAATCATAAAAAAGGTTGTGAAAATCAAAAGGAAAAAATAGTCCGCAAATGGGTCAATATGGGCCTTCCGGTCCGTTTGTGTAAGCCCTCGGGTAATGAAATCCAAATCAAATCAAAAAATCTGAAATGTTGAACTAAATAGATCAAATCGAGATATCGAAAAAGAAATCCTGAAAGCAATGTGAAGAAAGAAAACCCTCGTAAGAAAGACATGAGACGGGCTCGCTAAAGGAGGGACGGGTGTGTAAATATGATGAAAACTATATGAAATGGGTGAATAAATGCCTAAATGCGTAAAAAGTGCTAAAGGATGACTTGGACAAGGATTAGGTAGGGCTGAGTGCGAAAACTAAAATGCATGCACATGGATTAGAGATATAGGGGCAATTTGGTCATTCTCATGGCCAAAAGTGATAAATGCAAGTATGGGGATGACGCATGATCTAAGTTATGTCAAAACATGTTCAAAACATCTAGAAGGTATTAGTTGCAAGAAAACATGAAGGAAGAAAAAAAAACAATAACATGATGTAAACACAATAAAAGACTAATATAGGGACTAAAACGCAAAATTCACAAAAAGAGTGAGAATCTAGATGAAAACTACATTCATGGCTTCTATTCTAACATGCAGATGATGGATCCCATGTTAATGTGGCACTAAGATGTGAAAATTGCACTTGGATAATTTCTTGAAAATTCAAGATCAAATGCAAAATTCACACATAGGAGCAAATGAAGTCAACATATGGAACTAAAGATTGATTAATAGCGAAAACATGGCTCTTAAATGAAGTCTATGATTAAATGCAAAATGAGGAATGTAATATGTGAAAAATAACAAAAATATGTAAGAAAACACTTTAGAAATAATCTAAGGGTCTATATGCAAAATGTACAAACTTGGCAATTGTTTATTAGGAACTTAGGGGCTTAGGCACAAAATTCCAAGGCCTGAATGTGATAAAAAATGACATTTTATAATGATCAGTGTAATTATGACATTTATTAGGGTTCAAGATGCAAAATTCATAGTGAAAACTCATTTTTTAATGTTCTGGGGGCTTAATGCAAAAGTCAGAACCTAAATGTAAAGAAAATATGATTTTTATAACGTCCAGTGTGATTTTTAAATCTTTTAGGGTTCAAAATGTAAATTTCACAAAAAAAACTTATTTGAAATGCTTCAGGGGCTAATTGCAAATATTCTGGACTTAATTATAATAAAAAACATGATTCCAGGGATTTAAACGTAAGGAAACAAATATTTGTAGGATTAGCACATAATATTTAAAGTCAATAGGGAAAACATGCAATATTTACAATAAAACAAATGACATGAAGTTTTTTATGAAAATACAAGGGAATGCAAAATAACAAGATCTACACGTAATTTTTTTTAAAACTTAAAGAATTTTATTAAAATAAGAATAAACATAAAAAATAAAAACGAACTTCTTGCCGACGGCTTGGGGAGGCCATAGGGCATCTCCCCGGTGGCTGATCGGCGATCCAAGTGGGGGAAAAGCAGGAGACGGTGGTAGGGTGAAGATCCAACAACTTGGATGCACTCGTCGACGATCGACGTACCTTGCCCATCCCCCTTGACGGTCTTCTTCTCCAGCGACGACGCAGAAGGACGGTGAGGTCGAATGACAGCAATGCGGCTGCCGAGAGGGCGGAACGACAGCTGTTGAAGCTGAAGGCGGGCGTGGCGAGCCTTTCCAGAGCATCAGGCTCGGTCGAGGCTACCAGGTGCGCTCGTCCCGTCTCAGGCTCCGCCGAGGCAGACTGTCGGCGTCGTGGACGACGACGGCGGGGTTACAACAGTGGTTCGGTGGCGATTGGGCGCGGGAGATGGTCGGGAGAGGTCCGGGAAGTTGAGGCGACGCTTCCTGGAGTGTCAAATAGGGCTGCTGTAGGACGAGGCATCCTCCCCATCACGGGTGTCGTTGATGGGTGCGGGCAGCGACGGCGAGGCGCATGTGGCGTTATCCAGGCCAATAGAGGCTAGAAAATATTCCCCAGAGCAGGGGTACTCCGGGAAAAGGAGGAAGAAACGGTAGGTGGGGCATAAGAGGGCTCCTCCCACCGCAGAGGGCCATGGGTTCACTGAAGGTGGAGAACCCACCACCGGAGGGTCGCGAGAGGGCAGACGAGGCTGCCATCTCTGACCAGCTAACCTAGAGGAGCTCTACGGAACCTAAACAAGCATGAATCGAAAGCTAAAGGTGGAGGGATTACCTGGATGAGTGTTCCAACGGTCTCCGGCGGAAACGACGGCGCTCCGGCGAAGCTCTATTCGCTGAGATAAGAGTTCTATGGACTGGGGAACAGGCCGCAGGGGGTACTGGATGTAGGTTGGATGATTTAGAGAGGATTCAAATGCTCGAGAGGCTGGATGCGGAGCCCCCTCATCTGTCGGCGGTGAGGAGGTTTTAAACACTGGTAGGCTTCCTCCCCGCCGTCAATGCTCCTCACAAGGGGCCAGCGCTGTAGGATTGAGCGCGTGGCCAAGGTGGAAAGTCCAGTTATCTCGCGGGAGCAAGATGTGCTTCGAGAAATCTGGGATTGATCGTTGGTGTTTTCATCGGAAATCAAGGACTCGTCGGAATTATTTTTTTGCTTTTCTAAAGCTTTCTAGTTTTTGAATTAAATGGGCTATTGGACTGCAAATGGGCTTAGGGTTTTGGTTATTGTTTTGGATTTTTTAGGGTTTTGATTTTAAGTTTTAAATTAGAGTTTTGTGATTAAATTTGATTTTTAATTTTGGGATTTAGGGTTTAATTAATTAGGGTTTTGAATTATTTTAGGTCTTTGTTTTATTTTATTTTTGGGATTTCCATGGATTTTAGGATTTTTGATTTTAAGTTTTTAAATTAGGGTTTTGAATTCTAATTTAGGCCTTTTATGTATGTTTTATGATTTTAATTTAATTTGTGGTTAAGGTTTAATTAATTAGTTTTAAATTAGGGTTTTAATTATTTTATGTTTTTTATTTTATTTTTGTTTTGGGATTTTCATGGATTTTTGGATTTTTGATTTTAAGTTTTTAAGTTAGGGTTTTGAATTTAAATTTGATTTTGAATTTTGGGACTTAGAGTTTAATTAGGGTTTTGAACTTTAATTAGGGTTTTTGGATTGATTAGGGTTTTTGGATTTAAAATTTGTTAGGATTTTTAATGGATTTTGGCTTTAGTTAGGGTTTTCACTTAATTACTTAGATTTTAAATGGATTTTATTTCATTTTGACTTAAATTAGGGTTTTTGTTTCATTGATTGGATTTTAAGTGTTTTAAATTTGATTTTGTCTGGTTTTTATTTTAATTAAGTCAGGGTGGACTTGTGTGGGCCTGAATGGGCTTGTATAGGCTTAAGTGGGCCAGGATTTAAGTGGTCGCAACTAGAACATCAACTGGAGAAGCTTGCTGCCAAGTAACTTCAAAATCGGGATGTCTACACAACCACATTAGCCTCTAATTTAGTTGAATGCTCAATATATAAATGTCTATCTATTTCAAATTTAAAATTCAAAAACTAGGCAAGAATATCACATATTGCAACTTTGTCTTCTATTGGATTTTATATTGAAGTAATTCAATTTTTTAGCTTTGTGCAAATATCTTATTAAAATCTTAGTCTATTCCACAATCTCTGTGTCATGTTTGTTTGAACTGTTTCAAAATATTTATTTTCACTTCACTATTACACTTTGTGACCATGTCGAAACCGCCCTTTTGCGGCGAGAGAGTGCGCGAAGGGACCGAAAAGGCCACGACAAAGTTGGCGAATCCGAGAAAGGATGCTCGATTCAAAAACACCGATGAAAACACGAAAATAGAAAGAAAATGATAAAGACAAAAACGGAGTCACCACCTAATCTTTTAATATCGGAAAGACGAGGAAAATCGGATGCAATAAAACGCAGAAAAGCAATGCAAAATGAGTGCAAATGCATGTATGAATGTGTGTGCATGCTCCATGCCTAATGAATGCAACACATTGGTCATTGCGGGCCAGAGAAAGGGTATGGACTCCTGTTACGCATGGGAAGGGTGTTAGGCACCCCCATGTGTCGGAGAAATCGGTCTTTCTAAGCTCTTCGGTAGCTTGTGTGTCGCCAAATGCAAATGATCATGCATGCTTGCTATGTCTAGGTTGTATGTATGTCGTATGCCATGCTGATACAAATGACATGAGCGGGGCGAAAATGATGTGACCTAAGTGTACACCCTTTGACATAGTAATCATCATTGCCCTAATTGTATGTATGTCATGACGCATGAGGTGTACGTCATGGTGCATGAGGAGGATTTAGGCCAATGTTGTATAATGATATGAATGTATGTGATGCCAAAGGGTGTAATGTGGTGTATCATGCATGATGATGTGAGTTATATGCATGACAAGTGTAGATGCAGGTGTGTGCTTGGATGCATGAATATGCAATGGAAATGGATGGGATAAGCGGGTAAAGGCTCAGGCCAGCTGTTGTTCTGTCTTTGGCAAACCCGTGCATGTACACCGCGCACGTTTGTCGCGCAATCGCGACGCGCCTGCCAATCACTGGACAGGGCAGCGAACCAGCAACCTTCGCCTCACTCCCCGGTGAAATATGGCGATGCAAATGAATAAATGGATGCATGGGGACCTAGACGGGACTACCATGAATAGATGTATGCCATGGGTTAGGTCCTACGATGCATGGATAAGGGATGATGGAAGGAATGACGTGGGTGGTGCGAGAGCTCAACCCGACAACTTGTTCTGTCTCTGGCCAAACCGCACTTGCCGGGCGCAACCAGGCTGCACGTCCCACTTGCACAGGGCACACGGGCTGGGTTCTGGTATTGGGCCTGGTTTAATGGTTGGTGGGTTAGTGTTTAGGGTAATGCAGGGTGTTTAGGATGGTTTTAGGGTATAATGGAGTTTGGAAGGGGTGAAATGCCTCATTGTTGTTGGAACGCGTTCTTCCAGAAAAATCTGCTGCGAGTGGCTATCAAAATAGGGTGTCTACACACTTCAACCACACTGGTGAGGAGTAGTGTGATACTGTGATCACAACATTTCCAAATAAAGACAGAATATTTCCATGTTATTGGCTCAACATTACATGGCTGATCGTTACTTATAGTAAGATACTATGCTGTGATGTGCTTATTTTGATGATTATTCGTTTGTGCTTATTCGTTTAGGATGGTTAGAAATATTAACATTAATTTTGATGATTATTCGTTTGTGCTTATTTTCATAAATATTATAACGTGAAAAAGATTTAGAGTGTCTTAGCATGAATTCAAAAATACATACCGGCATCAAGAGCGATGGACTATTCCAGCAAATATCAAAGTATTAATCAGAATTCCAGTAAAAATCAAAAAC
>JAMKQA010024401.1:0-23810 GCA_024699735.1 Posidonia australis
AAATCCCAAATATTAAAAATGGAAATGTTTTGGAAAAATGAATTCCAAAAGGTTTTTGAAAGAAATGTAAAGGAATGTTTTGTAAGAAAAAGTGGTTTAGGAATGAATTTCCAAATGTTTTGAGAAAAGAAAAGGAAACATGGCTTTTGAAAAAGCATGGATTGGGATTGAATTCCTAAGTGATTGTTTAATAAATGAAAGGATGATTTTTCAAAAAGAGAGAACTAAGCTTTGAAAAAATGAGATTTATGGTTTCGCCGAGGTTTTCTGGTTTGTATGTTTTTGGGTGCGTACTGGGTGACTTAGATGTCACTCATGCGTGCTATTTGGTTTTCACGTGCAGACCGCGTGCAACCGAGTTCTGGTGCAGGAGTTGGAGCTTTTAGCCGCACATTGTGATCCTGAAGGTGAGCTTTAGTTACAATTATTTGATGTTTCTGTAATTAGTGTACTTATGCTTGATACTGTGTTATGGTAGCATACCCGGGATCAGGGCATTTCAAGCCCAAAGACAAAGTGCTACTTGGGCTGCCAGCCAAGTCAATACGAATCTAAGCCACAGCCCAACATCACAGCAACGCAACGCACTAGATTAAGTCCCGCATAGTATCATGTAGCCCAAAGCAACAACAGCATGTATAAGGGGTCGTCGGAGGCTATTTCATCCAGCATTTCGATCACCCAAGACATCATCTCCCAATGGCATCTAATAGGACAGCCCGGGGTGATCTAGGTTGATACCCAACATCATAAGTCCTCTTGTTCCTTTCCTGCCAGATGCTAGAGATGACTTCAGTGAAATGTCTAGCAGTCTTCGATCGAGACGCGTGACAAGGCCTCTGCTCTTAGAGGTGCAACACACCCCGAAAGGTGTCCTCCGGGGGAACCAACCCGAGCCCAGCCATGGTCCAGACAAGAGATGAGAACTGGCAGGTCCACAAGAGGTGATCAATAGTTTCCTCCGCAATACCACACAGAATGCATCGGGAGACAACCTCCAAGCCGCGACGTCTCAGAGCGTCATGGGTGGGAAGGGCACATCGAAGCTCTCTCCAAGTGCAAATAGCCTAACGAGGATGGCACCCCTGTCCCAAATCAAAGCAGTCCAGTTGAGTTTTTCAGCACGAGGGCGGATAGCTTCCCAGGCTGATTTGTAGGAGAAGAGGTCATCGGAGGGAACCCAAATGATCGCGTCACGACCCCTCGAGATTGGGGTTCCCAAGACTACAGGCCAAAGGTCATGCATGTCCAATGTGGTATGGCGAGGAATGCTCCAGCAACCATTCACGACAAACTCGCTAACAGAGCAGGTGTCTATGCAGTTAAGCTCCTGGCATAAACGACATACCACCTGGGGGGAAGTCTAGTCTGAGCACCCACAATCCATGAGTCAAGGAAGAAGAAGGTGTCTCTTCCATCTCAGATAGTAAAGCGCATGAGCGGTCTAGCTGCCTCCCTCAACTGGAAGATGCTTCTCTACACCCACGACGTGGAGTTTGGCGGCCTCAAGCTCCAAATGGAACGCCCCTTAAGGTATTTTCTTCTCATCCACTTGACCTAGAGTGCATCGGGTCGCGTCTCTACTTCCCAGAAAAGCTTCAGGATGCCAACAAGGTTGCAGTCACTGACGCGTTGGATGCCAAGCCCCCCTTCCTCCTTTGGAAGACAAACATCCTTCCAAGAGATGAACACACATTTAGAAAGTCCGAGCCCATACCAGAGGAATCGCATCATTCTCCGGTTTAGTTCGCGGTGAATGCTTGCTGGTAAGAAAAAAATAGAGGTTCAGTATATATGAATGGCGGAAAGGACCGAACGGATCAGCACCAGTCTTCCCACATAAGAGAGGAGCTTGGATTTCCAGGATTGGATGCGGCTATCCACGGCACGCAGAAGCGGGGCACAGTCAGTTGCGGAGAGGCACTTTGCATTAAGCGGGAGTCCTAGGTACCTCACTGGAAGCTCACTCTCTAGAATTCCGAAGCAGGAAACTATCCACCGGTGGTGGGGGTAGGCCCTCCAAAGAAAATTGAACTTTTCTAATAGTTGAAGACCAACCCCGAGATAGAGGTGAATTTATCCAAGATCGCCCTCAACCTCCTAGCGTTCTTTTTGTCAGCCCGAAGGAACACCATAAGATCGTCAGCAAAAATTATGTGGGAAATGGAGAAGCCTCCCAACTCCATGGGATTCAACACATCACGGGTAGCAGCAAGCTTGAATAGGTCAGACAGCACTTGCATAGCCACCACAAATAAGTAGGGAGAAAGGAGATCTCCTTGACGAACCCCGTTGGCCGATGAGAACCATTCAAACTGCACTCCGTTGGTCACTGTGGCAAACTTATATTGCATACATTCCTCTATCCATCCCACCCATCTGTCAGGGAAGCCATACTGGCGTAGGGCTGCACAGACGAAGGGTCTCTGGATCATGTCAAATGCCTTCTTGAGATCAAGCTTGACACACATGTAGCCCCTACCGCGCGACGTATGCATACTGTGGCAGAGCTCGTGCGCTAGAAGAATAGAGTCGTTGATTCTCCTTCCTCTAATGAAGGCCACTTGGTTTGGGTCGATTAGCTAGGGAAGCAGAGGCTTCAGACGGTTTGCCAAAATCTTTGAAATGAGCTTGTAGAACACATTACAGAGGCAATAGGTCTGAAGTCATCCAGAGAGTCCGGGACATCGTTCTTGGGGACTAGGCAGAGAATTGTTCGATGAACTCACTTCAACAGCTTATTCTAGCGGAGGAAATTATTGACTGCCTTTAGAAGATCTTTGGAGATTATTGTCCAAGCACATCGGTAAAAATGGCCATTGAACCTGCTTGGTGGTGTTGGCGTAGGCAGGGGGCATTTGGAGGGGTGTCTATTGCATGGCACTGTTCTGCTCACATGGGGGCTGGGACGCTGTAGGGAGAACAAGACCATGTGTGTCACATCTATGTCTTTTGGGCCTGTTGAGTTGTTCGGGGCCTGTTGATTTTTTTGCGCTGCAAATAGCTTTTACTAGGGCTACTTGGTGTTGATTAGCCTGTCGTTTCTTGTATTTGCTGGGCTTGGATTTTGTTAGCACTTGTTGGGCCATGGGCCTTTGGCGAGCATCATGCTCCTTATTGGACTACTAGGCCTCAACCTTTTTTATAGCTTTTTTTTTGCCAAGAGTAATGAGGGAGACCCTCAAAATATATAAAAAGAAAATTTTGTACAAGAAAAGGTGGGCTACAAAAACCCAAACCACACCAAACATACAATGACCCTTGGCCCCCATAGGCTAATCCAGATCAAACACAAAATGAAAAGGCTAACCACCAAAAAGCAACATGGCAGGCCCAAAACATGCCAGCCCAATTCAATAGTCAAAACCACACTGGCCACCCGTAGCAAAAGTTCAGCCATTGTTGCAGACCCAACCAGACTGTGGGCCTAAACTAGGGAGACAATCCACTAGCATAATGCATCGCTCAAAGCAATCCACCAGAACCACCACGTGCTCGTGAATAGGAGCATGCGAAAACTCCTGCAACTAACCAGGAAAGAATGGCAACCATTACAGCCCCACTAAAGCATAGAGTCGATTGACCTCCATAATCATGCATTTCTCTTAAAAGCCTGCTATTCCATTCATACCATAGGCGAAAGACTACCTCAGTGAAAACCGCAGCGACCCTTTTCAGCTTCTCCCTCCAATTGTGATGATTCTGTAGCACATTACAGTACTCCAGAGTGGCTTCAAGAAGAGTCAGAGTTTGCAAATAGCCCAACTCAGGTAGGAGATTCATCCAAACCTGGGAGGAATAATCGCATAGCCAGAAGAGATGATCCATCGTTTCCATGTTGCGACAGCAGAGCACGCATCTAGACACAATAGCGATTCCCTGACGTTTCAGAGCATCATGTGTTGGTAGTCCATGTGATAGCGTGCACCAAGCACAGAACGCGTAGCGCGGAACAACATCCCTCTGCCAGACAATGAGCGTCCAGTGGACCTCAAGGCTCTTATCACGAATGACATCCCAAGCGGATTGAATGGAGAATCCCTCAGCCTGGGGAAGCCAACAGATAGCATCGTCGCCGCCCCCAATGGGAGTAGCCAGTATGTCAGGCCAGAGTTCCCGCATCTCCATAGTTGTCGATCCTGGAAGTGTCTACGAACCATTCCTAATAAAACGACTGATAGGACATCGAGCATCACAAATCAAATCGCATCTGAGCCGTTCACCACCCCTCTCCCAGACGGTGCTCTGGTTTAGCCATGGATCCTGAAAAAATAAGAATCCATTTCCATCACCAATGCAGTATCGTATCTTGTCATGAATCAGGTAGCGGACACGAATCAGGTATTTGTATAGCTTTTTCTTTTATATTATGAGGGTTTCCCTCCTTACTTTGACAAAAAAAAAGGCCATTGAAGCCATCTTCCCCAGGGGCTCTGTTGGGGTTGAATAGTCTAACGGCCTCCTTGAGTTCCTACCTCGTTGCTAGGGAACAGAGAGAGGCAGTATCCGCATCGGGGATAACTCTACTAGTAATGTTAGGTGGGAACTGGCCACTCCCATTGGTGGAATTAAGAACAACACAAAATTTCTTTGCGAAGAGGAGAGAGATCTTCGTTTGGTTGACGACTGTCTCCCCTTCAATGGTGATGCATTGAATGCAATTGCGAGCCCGACGCGCCCTGGTGGAGGCATGAAAGAAGGCCATATTGGCATCTCCTTCCCTCAGCCACCTGATATGGGAATGCTGCCACGCCACCATCTCCTCTCTCCAATATAGTTCTTTCAGTTGATTACGGTAGTTACATTTTGCTTGAAGATACACCGATGAGCTGGGATCCAGTCTCAACTGCTCCTATATAGATTTGAATGACGCTTCACAATAGCAGATGTGATCCAGGATGCTCCGTTAGAATTTGCATAGCCACCACGAACAGGTACGAAAACAAAGGATCTCCTTGGCGCACTCCGTTAGTTTAGTTGTACCACTGCGACCACACACCATTGGTTACGATCGAGAAATTGTATTGCATGCATCAATCCATTTGTTAGAGAAACCAAAAGGGCAGAGGGCAGAGCAGATAAATGGTCTTTGGACTGTATCAAATGCCTTCCTGAGATCTAACTTAATGCCCATGTAGCCCTTCCTACGTGATGTATGCATGCTATGACAGAGTTCATGCGTAAGCAGTATAGAATCATTTATTCTTCTACCTCTGATGAAAGTTGGCTGGTTGAGGTCGATGATATTCGGGAGCAGAGCCTTAAGCCTATTCGCTAGAAGCTTGGAAATCACTCTGTATAAGACATTACATAGAGAAATGGGCCTAAAATTATTGACAGAGTCTGGCACTCTTTTCTTTGGAATGAGACAGAGCATCGTTCAGTTAACCTTCTTCAGTAGCTTACCTGATTGAAGAAAATTGTTAACCGCATCCAGCAGGTCTCTAGAGATGATTGGCCAAGCATGATGGTAGAAATTCCCATTAAATCCATCTTCTCCTAGGGTCCTGTTGGGGCTCAATTGCATAACAGTCTCCCTGAGCTCCACTCTAGTCGCCATTGCCCAGAGTGAATTGTTGTCATCCCGAGAGATAACCTTTCTGATAAGGTTGTGGGGAATATGACGGCCCTCATGAGTCGAATTCAGAAGAGTATAGAACTTCTGGGCAAAAAGGAGAGCAATCACAGAGCCGTCCATGACGATCTCCCCATCGATGTTAATGCTCCGAATGAGGTTGCACGCCCGATGAGCTCTAGTGGATGCATGGAGAAAGGCCATGTTAGCATCACCTTCCCACAACCACCTGATCCGGGAGTGTTGCCAAGCCACCATCTCCTTTCTCCAGTATAGATCCTTCAATTGGCTGCAATAGTTGCATTCCGCCTGGAGATAAATAGAGGAACTTGGATCCAAACTAAGCTTCTCCTGCATGGACTTGAGAGCAGCCTCACAGGAAGAGATCCGTTCCAGGATGCATCTGAATGTCCAATTAGTGCATTCCCAAAGGCAACGACTAAGGTTCTCCAACCTCTTCGTGAAACTGAAGGTGGGATTCCCGTAACCACGAAATCTCCAGCAATCTGCTACCAACAGAAGGAAATTTGGATGGCACGTCTAGTGGTTATAGAATCTGAAGTAGCTACGAGGCCTATCAATCTCGCGTAAAAGGTGATCACCAGAGGGGAGTGGTCACTCATATACGTAAGCCCAACAAAGGTGCTGCAACTCGCAAATGCCTCGTGGAAGTCCCAGGAGATTAACAAGCAATCCAATCTTCTTAGGATGGGGTTAGAATGCTGCATGTTGCTCCAGGTGAACTCCTCCCCCATGGTGTGCATCTTGAATAGCAAAGCCATGTCAATGAATGTGTTGAAATCATCCATAGCTGCTTAGCAGCTGCGCCCCCTTCCAGTCTTCTCATAGAAATGTCTAATGCAATTGAAATCCCCTACTAGCATCCATGGATGCAAGAGTCTAATCGAGACGAGGCCATCCCAGAGGTGCCTCCTAGAGGCCATGTCATTCGCGGCATAAATCACCGAAAGTACAAAACACGGGAGAGAGGGGGAAGAATCCTCCAGCTGCATAAATTGAGCCGATTGTGCCAACAACGAAAGGTGCAACTTGTCCTTGTTCCATGGAACAAGAATACGACCCTTATGATCCAACTGCAGGTTGTCCAGAACTCAAAACGAGCTCCAATGCCTATTGCAAATCCTCTCGATATCTTGCTTCAGCTTATGTTCCAAAAGACAAATAATGTCGTAGTTGCGACGACGAGTGAATTCCCTGACCGCACAGAGCTTGCCACCGTCATTCAAGCCCTGCACGTTCTAGCAAAGGATTGACATTCAGGAATGTTTCGGAGGATGCTCCGATGAGCCTGCCTTGTCTAATAGAAGGGTCCTACTAGCCGTACCTAGAAGCCTCGGATGAACCGTTTTCCAGGTCTGTTGAGCCTTGAGGATCAGAGCTTCTATGTCGACCTCAGGGGAGTCTAATGCCTCAAACACATTAGAACAGTGCCCAACCGCTCCAACGGAGTGCTTCTTAACATGAGGTGTACCTTTGTAATTCAGTTGTTTCTTCAGAGAAGGAGATTCCCTAGATGAGCGAGCACGATCGTTCATTTTTGGAGAAGCCTGTCCCCCAGCGCTCCCAATCCCAGAGGCAAGCTTCGATGATTCAGAGACGTTCCCTTGAGGCCCTGGGCCATCTTCTATCGAGGGTTCAGAGTGCATGGTCCTATGCTCAGATGACAGTACTGCAGTAGGGGCAGGGGAAGAAGACACGCTTCCAAGAGGCCCCAGCCTTCACCGAACCCAAACCGATTGACTCCAGCAACCCAGTAATTGACTTTATCGCAAACTAATGTTCAGAATGAACTGCCAATAGCTGCTCATCCAGGAAACTATCATTGATTGGAGGGTCTTTAGATGATTCAAGATTTAAACGGGACAAATGATCAACTACTACATTCTCACAACCCTTTTTGTCCCAAATCAGAAGGATCGACCTAATCAATTTGGCTTCTGCATCCTTCTTTGCTAAAAGGTGTTTAAATGCCACATGGTCAGTGTAGATAATGATGTGAGATCCTATTAAGTAAGATCGAAACTTCTCTAAGGCAAAAACAACAGCTAAAAATTCTTTCTCGGTGGTGGAATAATTTAACTGTGTATCATTCAATGTCTTACTTACATATAGATCACATGTGGTAACTTGTCAATCCTTTGACCTAGAATAACACAAATAGCATGGTCAGATGAAAATGAGAGCCTATGGTACTGCCTGGGACAGAGGGGAAGCAAACCTCCGACGAGATCTGGGTTGTGACATTTGGTGCCTGGTTAGCCAATTCATCAGTGAAGGATCCTGGGCTCTTCCGAGGATGACCACAATGGACATGCACGAGATCTGGCCAGACATCTTGGTGACTGTTATCGGGGGTAGAGAGGATGTCATTTGGTGGATCCCCTGTATGGAAGGTTTATCAATTAAATCTGCCTAGAATGCACTTCAAGATAAAGGACTTGATATCCCCTGGACGGAGATGATTTGGCAGAGAAGGTCGTTTCCTAGACACGCCTTCTGTGCATGGTGAGCTCCGTCTCACGAACTTCCCACCCAAGAAGCGTTGAGGAGAAGAGGAGTTCATATTGTGTCCACATGTGTGTTATGCTTGAGGGATATTGAAACTATGGATCATCTGCTTTGGACATGCGAATACTCCTTCCAGGTGTGGATTTTGCTTCTGCCAGAGCTGAGAAACTCACAAGTCGTCACTCTTGAGGAAGCGGCGACAGACTGTTATATTGAGCTTCGAAGACGCCACGCTTCACCAGAGACAATATGGAGGATATCGGTGATCTTCACAGAGGTGGTGGTGCGGTTGTGGAATGAGCGGAACAAAAGGTACTTCGAAGACGATTATGCACTAGTGGATGTTGGATATCGAAACTATGGATCATCTGCTTTGGACATCCGAATACTCCTCCCAGGTGTGGATTTCACTTCAGCTAGAGTTGAGAAACTCAGAAGCCGTCACTCTTGAGGAAGTAGTGACAGACTGTTATACTAAGCTTCGAAGACGCCGCGCTTCACCAAAGACAATATGGAGGATATCAACGATCTTCACGGAGGTGGTGGTGCGGTTGTGGAATGAGCGGAACAAAAGGTACTTCGAAGATGATTATGCACCAATGGATGTTTCATGGTTATGTAGAACTATGCGCATGTAGCTGGAGTCCTGTAGCTGATTTCTGTTGGGTACAGGTGCAGCTCGATGGATGGGAGGGCTCGTGTTCAACTGAACCAATGTGCTGATGGGCTGGGGTGTGGAATTTTAATTCTCTGTTACGCTAGGTCATTGGGTTGGGCCTGGTGATTTTTGCTGACGGTTTTGGGGCCTATTGGGTGCTGGGCCATTGTGCTTTTTTGTGGTTGGCTCTTGTCTTGTGGCTAATGGGCCTTGTTTTGTGGATTTGTTGGCCATGGGCCTTTGTAGCTTCTAGCTGCTGGTTGGACCATATGGGATTTCAACCTTTTTTGTACAATTTATTTCTTATATATATTTTGAGGGCCCCCCTCCTTACTTTTGACAAAAGAAATAGCATGGTCAGATGCATCACACATCAGCTCAAACGGTTGGGTCCAAACAGGTGGGTGAATGATAGGAGCCGAAGTCAACTCCTTCTTGATATGCTCAAATGCCTTAAGGCATTCATGGGTGAAGTCAAAAGGAATATCCTTAGACAATAAATTAGTTAAGAGCTTAGCAACCTTGCTAAAGTTCTTAATAAATCTCCTATAAAAACCTACATGTCCTAGGAAAGCCCAAATGTCCTTAACTATTATTGGTAGAGGAAGATTCGCAATGAGGCCCACCTTGACCCTATCCACCTCTATCCTCTTTATGAGATGACATGCTCCAAAACAATGCCTTGTTGGACCCTGAAGTGACATTTCAGAGAATGTAGACCCAAAGATGGAAAAATCATCCATGAAGATTTCTAGAAATCTTTCCACCATATCATAGAATTGTTTTTCGTCAAAAGTAAGGAGGGAGACCCTCAATGTATAAACGAGAAAACTCTATAGAAGGGTTGAGCCTAAAACCCAACCTTGAGCATATAGCCCGACATAGACCCATAGTCTACTAAGCCAAAAACAAGAAATGAAGGCCTGACATAATGGCCCACAATTGAATGGCCTAAGCCCATGAAACAAAACAAGACCCTCAGTCCAACAGGCAGTGGCCCAAAACAAAGCCCATAGGCCCAGCATCTGAAAAGCAAAACGTTAGCCAAGTCAAACGCCTCAGTCAGCAACGTCTACACCATCCTCTTCATTCCACATGTGCGTGTCCAGAGAACGACTCCCACTCTGTGGTCCATTCTGCATCGTGCACAATAGCATGCATCGGGGAGCCCAAATATCGCCGGCGCTAGCTTGCCGAAGATCAGCACCTAGTAGCCTCAATGAGGATAGAGTTGGGGGTCCTCGACCGATAGCCCTCGTCGAACATCCTCTGGTTCCTCTCCTTCCAAAGGCCAGAAATAATGCCAGTGAACGTCTTGGCTGTCGGTGCTTCGGCGATTGGGTGCTGCACTTGAGTCCACTGGTCGATTGCATCCCAGAGGGTGACTTCCAAAGGGTCCAGGATAAGTCTAGCTAGAGCCCAGACTTGTGTCGTGAAATTGCAGGACCAGAGAAGGTGGTCCAGGGATTCAACCTCTGAATTACAGAGAACACATTTGGAGACCACCGCAATGCCTCGGCGCAGCAAGGCGTCATGTGTCGGTAGAGCTCTACGTAGCGCGCTCCAAGCACAAATAGCCTGCCGAGGAATAGCCTCCTTGCTCCAGATCAGTCCAGCCCAGCGGATAGTGGCCTGACGGGGTCGTAGGGCATCCCAGGCAGACTTGAAAGAGAATTGATCTCCCATTGGCTCCCAGATAAACAGGTCTTGCCCCCCGAAGATGGGGGTCGTGAGAATATCAGGCTAGAGGTCGTGCATGTCCAGCGTGGTTGGAGGCGGGAAGTTCTAGTTGCCACCATCGATGAAGCGGCTGACAAGGCAGACGTCCTCACAGCCCAGGTCGCTTGAGAGCCTGTGGGCAGGTTGGGTGGGGATTTCCCAGCGCTAACCTGCAAGCCATGGGTCCAGGAAGAAGAAGGTGTTTCTTCCGTCTCCAATTTGAAAGCGTATGAGAGCTTTACCGATGTCCCATAAGCGGAAGATACCTTGCCAAGACCACTAGGCGGTGTTTGGTAGCCTGGCGCACCAAATGGAACGTCCCATGAGGTATTTCTTCCTCATCCACTTAACCCAAAGGGCATCCTGGTTTGTTTCCACCTCCCAAAATAGTTTAAGGATCCCTACTTGGTTGCAGTCGCAGGTGCGGCGGATGCCAAGTCTCCCTTCCTCTTTCGGGAGGCAAACTGACTTTCAGCAGATAAAAGTGCATCTAGCAGGCTCCAACCCAAACCAACGAAACTGCATCAGGCGACGGTCGAATTCACGATGGATACTGGATGGCAGCGCAAAGATAGAGGTCCAGTACGTGTGTAGGGCAGTGAGGACAGATCAGACGAGGACCAATCTACCCACGTAGGAGAGTAGCTTCGCCTGCCAAGATAGCAATTTGTTATCCACGGCATTAAGGAGAGGGGCAAAGTCAGTAGCTGTAAGGCATTTGGTGGTCAGCGGTAGACCAAGGTATCGAATAGGGAGTTCCCTCTCCGAGATCCCAAGATGGGAGGCGATCCATCGACGATGTGCAGCTGGCCCTCCAAAGAAGATGGAGCTTTTCTGGTGGTTGATGGGGAGCCCAGTTAGAGCGGAGAAGCTGTCCAGAACTTTCTTCAGGCTTTTGGCATTCTTCTTGTCAGCTTTCAAGAACAGCATCAGGTCGTCGGCGAAGGTGATGTGGGAGATGGATAGATTGCCCAATCGCATTGGATCGATCTCCTACTTAGAGGCAGAAAGCTTAAGGAGATCCGTCAAAATCTGCATGGCAATCACGAACATGTACGGAGACAGTGGATCGCCTTGGCGCAGACCATTAGTGGAGGGGAGCCACTCTGACCTTGCACCAATGGTGACTATTGAAAATCGGTAGTTCATACATTCGGAGATCCATCGAGTCCATCTCTCGGAGAAGCCCATGTGACGGAGGGCCACGCAGATGAAAGGTCGTTGGATCGTGTCGAAGGCCTTTCAGAGATCGAGTTTGAAGCACATGTAGCCAAGCTTGCAGGATGTTCTCATGCTGTGGCAGAGTTCATGTGCCAAAAGGATTGAGTCGCCGATCCACCTACCACGGATGAAAGCAGCTTGGTTGAAATCGATGAGTGAGGGCAGCAGTGCTCACAGTCTATTCGCTAGGATTTTGGAGAAAATTTTGTACATCACATTGCAGAGAGAAATGGGTCGGTAGTCGTCGACTAATTCTGAGATCCCCTTCTTGGGGATAAGGCAAAGGAGGGTCTGGTTCACCTTCTTCAGCAGTTTGTTGGAGCGGAGGAAGTTGTTAACAGCTCCGAGCAAGTCCTCTTGAATGATTGGCCAAGCGGTGCAGTAGAAGTGCCCGTTGAGACCATCCTCTCCAGGGGCTCGATTAGAGCTGAGGCATTTGACAACG
Organism: Posidonia australis; assembly: GCA_024699735.1. NCBI lineage: Eukaryota > Viridiplantae > Streptophyta > Magnoliopsida > Alismatales > Posidoniaceae > Posidonia > Posidonia australis. The sequence goes on from JAMKQA010024401.1 coordinate 12,148, forward strand.
TCACGGAGTTCCTCCCTCGTGGCCAGAGAGCAAAGGATGTTGTTGTCCTCAAAGGAGAGAGTCCTCTAGGAAGGGATTTGAGGAAAAGGGATGCTCTCACGGTTGGAGTTAAGCAAGGAGCTGAATCTCTGAGTGAAGAGGAGGGCAATGGTCGAGCTGTCCACAACTGTCTCTCCCTCGAAATTGATGTATCTGATGGTTTTCGTGCCCAGCGGGCTCTGGTGGAGGCGTGGAAGAATGTCGTGTTCGTGTCTCCCTCCTTAATCCACCTGATCCTGGAGTGTTGCCATGTAGTCATTTCTTCCCACTAGTACAACTCTTTCAGTTGGGTGCGGTAGTTGGTTTTAGCTTGGAGGTAAGCAGAGGAGAAAGTTTCTCCACTTAGCTTCTCCTGGATGGAAAGGAGGGCGCTCTCACAAGAGACAATCCTGTCAGGGATCCGGCGGAAAGTGCCGTAGGCCTAGGGCTAGAGGCGACGACGAAGATTAAAGAGCTTGCTGGTGAAGGCAAAGGTGGGATTTCCACCAGAACGGTGCCTCCAGCATTCAGCCACCACCTCGAGGAAGTCCAAGTGAGTTGTCTAGTGGTTATAGAACCAGAAGTGATTACGCTGGCTAACCGACCCACTCATGAGGGAGATGACCAGCGGGGAATGGTCGCTTAAATAGCGAAGACCTGCAAAGGTACTGTTGTTCTCGAATGCTTCAAGGAATTCGAAGGAGATGAGAGTGCGATCTAGTCTGCTTCAAAAGGGGTTGGATTGTTGGCAGTTGCACCAGGTGAATTCCTCGCCAAAGGTGGGCATCTCAAGTAGCGCTGCCTCGGCGATGAAAGCGTTGAAGTCGTCCATGGAGGTCTGGCAACTATGACTCCCACCGGACTTCTCATAATTGTGACGTGTGAAATTGAAATCCCCTGTAAGAAGCCAGGGGAGCGTGGGTCAGAGTGAAGTGAGGCTGGCCCAAAAGAGCCTTCTAGAGGCCACATCATTTGCAGCATAGTCCATAGTAAGCACGAAGCAAGGGGAGTGGGGGAAAGAAACTTCCAACTGCATGAATTGCGCTGTATGAGACACCAATGTGAGATGGACCTTCTCGTTGTTCCAGAGAACAAGAATGCCTCCAAAGTGGTCCTCCTGAAGGTTGTCAAGCAGGCTGAACGAACCCTAGTGTTGCTTGCAGATCCTATCGATGTTGTGCTTCAGCTTATGCTCCAGGAGACAGATGATGTCGTAGTTGCGATGGCGAGTAAAATCCCTGATTGCACGGAGCTTGCCACCATCGTTCAAGCCCCGCACGTTCCAACAGAGAATCAACATACTGGCCATCTGGGAGAGCACTCTAGCGAGTCCAGCTTGTTTGGGGGAAGGTATCTGCTAGATGCTACCAAGAGTATCGGATGAATTGTCTTCCGAGTTTGCTGTGCTTTAAGTATCAGTGCTTCAACATCAATTTCAGGGTTGTCTAGTGCCTCGAAAGTGTTTGAACAGGTTCCGGCCTTCACCACTGTGTGCTTCTTGAGAAACGGAGTTCCTTTGTGCTTCAAACCTCTCTTACGAATGAGGGATGCCCTGGGGGAATGGACCATTTCAGCAGGAGTGATGCCATCAGATGGAGTTCCTGCCTCCAGGGCCAAAGCTATCTGTGGATCATCAGTATGTCCCTGAGCGGCACAGAGAAGATTTGAGGGAGAGCTTAGGGGGGATTCCTTTGAGGAGGGGGTGTGGAGACATGCTTCCAGGAGCCACTCCGGCCTTCCCCAACCCCTTGTTCATAGGCAGGTTATCCGAGGATTGACCGGAGTAGGAACCTTGACCATGCCCGATTGAGTTACAGACTGTGTAGGGTTTGGGAGTCCATTCATAAGAGACCAGAATCTCTTCCAAAGCACCACTGACCTCCATGATGGTGGAAGAGGGAAAGCTAAATTGGGCATCGATCTCGACGCAAACCTAGGCGTAATCCACCCTGGTTCCGGAAGCAGTAGCTTCATCCATGTACAATGGAGTCCCTAGGGTGCTTACTGCCCTGCTGATCAGCAAGGTGGACAGGAATCGCAACGGCAATTTCAGGAACTTGACCCAGATGGGTAGGGTGGAGAGTCTGTCTTTTTCAAACTTGGAGTCTGGCGTCCATTTGCGAAGAACTAGTGGCTACCCCTTAACAAACCACGGGCCACCCTCCAGCGCGTGTTCCAAGTCGCGGTCTTCTGAGAACTCGAAGAGTAAGAAGCCATTGCCCCGGGGAAGAACCTGAAGATCTCCTGTCGTCGCCCAAATGCGCTGGAAGTATTTAGTCAGTGCAGGGGCATAGGGCTTGAGGCCAATGAAGTAGCCCATGAGTACCCTGTTCCAGTTGGAGGCAGCTTTTGCAACTTCCTCAGGCAAGCAGACGGCAACCCTAACGCCGTCTTTGAAAGATGGAGCGAAGAAACTGAGAGCCCTGGAGGAGGCTAGTTGCATCCCTAAGCATCTGTCAGCCCACAAAATAGGGTTTTCAATGACGATGGTGTTGCGGTTGTCCGGAGGAGGGCGTGCGGTGACGAGGGGGCCCTAAGCCACGGCCACCTCTTCCCCGACTTGGGGCACCACCTCGACCTCCCTAAGCAGGGTGGTACTGGTCTTGACAGGTATCCTTGCTCCTCCCAACCACAGTCGCAGCAGAGGCTCGCAGGGACTCCAGGAGGAAGTCGCACAGAGTATGGCTCGACGGGGAGGAGGTAAACTCAGATGGATTATCCATCAAGGGCCAACGGCAACCGGACACGTGGACTAAACCAGTGACATAACTGCGATTAAGCCAGCACGCCTGCACGTTTGAAATTTGGGTAGCCCGCACGTAAGAAACGAGCAGGAGATGACGCACCGAATTCTAGAGAGAAGTCAGACCTTCTCACTCTACAAAACAATTTCCTTTTTTCTTCAGTTACCATATCATAGAAGTTCCGCACAAACTGGCAGCAGTCCATCTCCATGGTTGACCAAAAATAACCTTGTAACATTATCTTCTTGGCAAGCAGCACTCCATTCATGTGAGGCCCGCATGTCCCAGCATGCACTTGTAACATTACTATACCGGCCTCTCTTTTATCAAGACAGCATAGAAGCATTTGATTGTAAGATCTCCGATACAAGTGGCCAGCACCGAGAACATACTTTGAGGCCAGTCGGATCATGGTCTTTCTGTCTGTCACTGTTGCATCTGGATGATGATTTCCAGTTTCCAGGTAAGCTCTGATGTCATGATACCAGGGAAGCTCTGCTGTAGAATCTGCTTCTTCCACACTCATGCAGTGTGCCGGTTGATTTGTGCATGTTACTGACACTTTCACCATATCATCCTCCGGTATGGACAACCAAGATGCAAGTGTGGCCAGTGCATCTGCATATGCGTTCTTGGCTCTGTTCATGATGGAAAAGCGTATCTCTTCAAATTTGGCCATCAACTTCAAAAAATGATTGTGATATGGAACTAATTTCAAGTCTTTGGTCCTCCAATTGCCATTAACTTGAGAGATAACCAACATGGCATCCCCGTGCACATGTAATCTCCACACACCATGCTCTAGTGCTGCTCGCAGACCAAGGATACATGCCTCATATTCTACCACATTGTTGGTGCACACAAAGGTTAGCTCTTGAGCGAGGGGGATCATCTGCCCATGCAGAGTTTCCAGCATTGCACCGATACCCATGCCTTTCCTGTTAACTGCGCCATCAAAATAGAGTTGCCACCGATCTTTAACTCGTGGAGTTGCTGGCTCTTCTTCCTCTATGGCGAACAAAATGTCCTCGTCAGGGAACTGAGTCTGCAAGCGCTGGTATTCTGCAACGGTAAATCTGCCAAGTGATCAGCCATGGCCTATCCCTTCATCGATTTCTGAGTGACAAATGTGATGTCGAACTGTGATAAGAGCACCTGCCACTTGACGCATCTGCCTACCAGGGCTGGCTTCTGAAACAGGTACTTCATAGGGTCATGTCGGCACAACAATAAAACCGGATATGCCATCATGCAGTGCCTTAGATGTTGTGTAGCCCAGACGAGGGATAAGCATGCCTTCTCGATTGCGGTGTATTTGACTTCGCAATCATTGAACTTTTGCTCAGATAATAAATGGTCCTCTCTTTACGACCTGTTTCATCATGCTGTCCCAAGATTGCTCCCATAGAATGCTACGTGACTGACAGATAGAGCAGTAAAGGGCGCCCTAGTTTCGGAGGAACTAGAACTGGTGGCCTTGCCACGAGTTTCTTGATCTTATCAAATGCTTCTTGGCATTCCTCACTCCAGCGGATCTGTGCATTTTTCCTCAGGAGTTTGAAGATTGGTTCACAAATCGGTGTTAACTGGCCAATGAATCAGCTAATATACTGCAACCGCCCTAGCAACCCTCGAACCTCTTTCTCTGTAGTATGGGGAGGCTTCTCGATGATGGCTTTGGCTTTGTTTGGATCTACCTCGATTCCCCTTTGACTGACGATGTATCCCAGTAATTTACCAGATGACACCGAATACACATTTATTGGGATTTAATCGCAACTTGTACTTCCGCAGGCGGTTGAAAAGCTTCCTCAAACAAACAATATGATCTTCAGGCTCCTTTGACTTAGCAATCATGTCGTCCACATAGACCTCGATGTCCTAGTGCATGAGATCATGAAATAAGGCTGTCATTGCCCTCTGATATGTGGCCCCGGCGTTCTTGAGCTCAAAAGGCATGACTCTATAGCAAAACACTCCCCATGGGGTGATAAAGGATGTTTTCTCCATATCTTCTTCTGCCATCTGGATCTAATTGTATCTAGAGAACCCATCCATGAATGACAACATCTTGTGTCCTGCAGTGTTATCCACCAGCACATCGATATGTGGGAGCGAAAAGTCATCCTTTGGGCTAGCCTTGTTTAGGTCTCTATAATCTATGCACATTCGGACCCGACCATCTTTCTTCATCACCGGGACCACATTTGCTAACCATTCTGGGTATAGGACGACCTTTAGAAAATTGACTTTGTGTTGTTTCATTATTTCCTCTTTCAGTTTCAAGAGCCACTGTGGTCACCATCAGTGTAATTTCTGCTTGACTGGCTTGACGTCAGGCTTAAGCGGTAGAGTATGCACCACTACCTCGACGTCCAGCCTGACCATGTCATCATAACTCCAGGCAAAGATGTCTGCATATTCTCGAAGAAGCTCGACAAGTTCTGCTCTGGCTTGCGTTGTTAGTCTGGCACTTATGCGTACTTCTTTGACATCTTCCTCAGTGTTGATGTTCATGGTCTCTGTTTCTTCCTCCATATGTAGGTTCGGGCCTTCGGGATCATCAACATAAGGCTGGAATTTTGGTACATCGTGACATTCCTCATCTGCCTCTGCATCATCATCTTCTCCGTACGCAATAAGCTCCAGAAGGACTTCTTGTTGGCATGATGGATCCGTATTCTCGAAGGTACATAATTCTTCTGCGTTCTGCCCTCGATGGTGCTTCAGTATGGTCATTGTAACTCTAATTTTCCTGTAGGCACCTCTAATGATCTCTGATTCTACTGTCTCCAAACCTACTCCTGATTGCTCTTCTTCGGATATGCAAGAGTTCTGATTACCATGCTGTCTTTGCACAGCATGTAGAACAAGTGGGCAGCTGTCCTTTGTTTGACTGATGTGAATGCTACTGCCTAGGTTCCTTCCTGAGCCTAACTCAGGATCTTTTTTTTTTGGACCCCACTGCTCAAGTGGGGCCAAGTCTGGTAATGCCACCTAAACCCGCCTCCCGGCTGATAGGAGATGAACTCCTCTGGTCTAGCGTCTAATGATTTGTTCTCCTCAAGGGTCAGGATTGCAGATTGACCCGGTGTTGCTGTTGATTCTCCCTTGTCCTCTGTCATTGCTGCTTTCCCTTTCCTGCGCCTGATTTCATTTTGCACATCTTCCGCCAATACTGACAACTACTCTTGGAATAGAACCTCTAGGTCGCTGAGCATGTTATCTACTTGAGCCACCAACGCATCTCCCCCCTCTTCGTCGGAAAGGGAATCCACATAGAAAGCACTGGTGGTCCTCAACGGTATCTCAGATGCCAATTCTGGCTATACTGGTTGTAACCCTCTCACCATTGTCTGCTGCTCTGAAGCAGTTGTCTCTGATTCTATCCCTGATGCACCCCATGCTGCTGCTGAATTAACCGACAGATCCTCCATTGACTCTGGAGGTGACAATGTTAGCATGGCTATCCCTGGGGACACGGATGACGTTGAACCCATTCTAAAGTCCATAATTTCCTCCTCCGAGTAGTAGTCCTCTACACATACCCATTCTGGCTCACTGATCGGCTTATTGGACTCGGATTCTACAAGCATGAAATTTCGATTGGGATCCAGCAATCCCGCATAGATAAAATTGCTTAAATCTCGAGGAATGACGAGCTTTTGAAACTTACGACACCCTACGTATCTATCATGCGGCTTGCGCTCATATCCCAATCCTTCAAACTCATGTCTTCTTTCTGCAGCGATTGCTTCCGCGATTCCCTGGCATCCACCCAAGAGGTGCTCCTTTCTAATACCCCCATCTTTGGCATAGATTCTCGACCATCGACAAGGGATTGCCAAAAGCGACCAAATGACTGGCACGCTCGAGAATAGGAATGAAATTGACCGGTTCAAAATGGTCTACACGGTAGAGTATATCAGAGGGTCTAGAATCAAAGTGGACAGTATGGGAAGAGACTAAAGAAACCGCCTCAACATTCTCCTTTTCGAGGTTTTCCGCCATTACAACAACAATGTCAATGTTCCAGCGAAATTTGATCATGCGATGGAGGGCTGAGGGGATGACCTGATGCTTGTGGAGCCGAGGGCGCCCAAGCAGGAGATTGAAGGATGGTTTGAGGTCGACAACATAGAACTCAACCTTGAAACGGGCAGGGCCCATGATTAGAGGAATAACCAGGATCCCTAATGCATCATGGTGCGTGTTATCAAAGGTCGTCATTCCCTTTACAGCCAAAGTAATATCCTCCGATTTGAAGCCCACCTGACTTACAGTCCGCAAGTGGTAGACGTTCAAATCGGCACGATTATCAACCAGTGTAAGTGGAATGCGAAAACTCTCGTACTGCACCGCAATGAACAAAGGCTGATTATGATTTGTCCCCGTTGGAGGAAGTTCAGAGCTGGAGAAGGAAATGACCTCAGGTGCAGCTATCATTCCCACCAAGTTTTCTAAGGCTGAGGGTTGTATTGTTAAGGGAACATGGGCAGCCTAGAAGACTCGGAGAAATGCTTCCCTATGTTCAGTTGAGGTGTGGATAAGGTTCCAAATAGAAATGTCTGCCTTAATTTTCTTCAGTTGGGCAGTAATGTTGGCTACTAGTGCTTCAGCTCTGGTGGTAGGGTTAACTTTGGTGGTGGTTTCCTCAGGGATTGGACTAGGAATGTTGGCTCTAACTTGGGTAGATGAGGCCACAAGCTGGCTAGTTTTGTTTGCTAGGGCTGAGGCCTTGTACACCCTTCCCGACCGCATTACCTCTGTGCACATTTCGTCTGTGTAACTGTAGGGCATGCGGTGGGTGTCCTATGTCAGGTTGATGACCATAGGAGCACGGGCTCTTAGCTTTATAGGGATTGGTGCTGCAAAGAGGGTTCTGGCACTTAGTGGGCCGGGTTTTGCCTTGGTCTGGCTAACAAACAGACTATTGGTGGGGCGGATTGCATGGTGGGCCTGGCAGCCGCATGCCTTGGTCGAGCAGTCAACTGAATCATATTCACAGAAGAATTGACAGTATCAAGAAAAGACTGACTCAGTTGATAAGAAATGGGCACAGAAACATCATGGATGAGGCAAGAAGGATCAAAAAATTCAATCTCATCCAAAGATAGGAAATGGACTCCCGAAGTCCATGGTGCGTGGTCAGGCAGGGGTTGGTTGACTATGTTGCCTGATGTGGATGCAGATTCATGCGGTGTTCATGCAGCGGGCCTAGGCTCTGCTTCCTGTGTGTTGAGGATGATGACCATGCGGTCAATCAAGTCTTGATTAGCGTTCCGGAGTGTGTAGCAATTGTCCATGGAATGCCCGGCAGTTTTATGGAAATTGCAGAATAAATCCGCCTTAATCCATGGAGGGAGTGGATTCGGTGGCTGGCGGATTTCTAGAAGCCTCAGCAGTGACGCTACTTTAGGCAAAATGATACTTAAAGGCTCAACTAGAGGAGTGTAGTCCCTCTCAGAGCGTGGAGGTCGCTTGGATCCTCAGTAGCGCCCTTGCCTTGCCAGTGCTGGCTGGTAGACCCGTTCAACGGTGGTTGTGATCTATAAGGTGCATGGAGCCCTAGCTGTAGGTGAGTAAATGACCTGAATATGAGCTGGTGGGTTCACCACATTCGCTGGTATAGCAGGAGCTCCTATATATGCCACAGCATTCCGAGAAGACTCCTTCCGGCTAAATCCAGTGTTAGATCCATTGTGGCCATTGTTGGTGTTAATGGATCCGCCAAGAGCCATCGTCTACTTGGCAAATGATGCAAGCGCAGGGAAACTTCCGCTATTGAGTGAACCTTCTACGCGGGTGCTAGCTTTAATTAGGGCAGAGAAAGTGGTGACGAGCTGAATGCTCAGTAGGGCCTTAGTGGCTGGCTACGCTCCTCGAATAAGGATTTCGATAGACTCCTCATCAGAGGGTCTATCGCACACTTGAGAAGCGAGGGCTCGCCAGCGCCTGACGTACTCCCCGAATGGCTCATGGGGCTTCTGCCTTGTTGCGACTAGGTCCTTGCGCTTTGGGACCATGTCGAGATTAAAAGAGTACTGCTCCAGAAAAGCCTGACTTAGATCGTTCCAAGTCTTGATGGTGGCCATATCTAGCGATATGAACCACTTCAGAGCTGGACCAGTGAGACTCTTCTGGAAAAGGCGAATAAGAAGCTGCTCGTCTGCCTGGATCTAAGCGAGATCGCCACAGTACGCCCTGAGATGCGAAATAAAGCAGCCCTTCCCGTTGTACTTCTCGAATTCTAGGATATGGAAGTTTAGTGTAAGAATCGCCTCTGGAAAATAGTAGAGGTCCCGAAATGAGAAAGACTGGTGATTCCCACCCTGCACTTGTCGGAGAGCTTTCTCCAGGTCGTTCATCCTGGTGAAAAGTGCGTTATGCGTTGCTTTTGACATCGAGTGTGCAGCCGGGGCAGGTCCCACGTACGTTGTATCTAAAGCACCCATGTGCTCCTCCAGATCAATCATCACGCCACCTGGTGCTATGGCATGATGACCTGTGTACCCGTGCATGTGTGCTAGTGGTGGAATGTATGTGGATGCCTGAACCTGATGCTCGAGTAAAGAGATGTTATGTTGTGTGGTGCATGCAGTTGTGTGTGGGAGAAACAGCTGCTAAACCGGTATGGTCAGGTTCGGAGGCCGATGAACTCCAGCCAGCCCAAGAGGCTGACCACCAATTGCCAGAGGAAGATGCTGTGCATGCTGTGGATAAGATGCTACTGGTAGAGTAGCTAAGCCCATTGTCGGGACAGCAGGAAGCTATGGCGACAGCTGCAAAGGTGATGTGACTGGTACTACATGAATAGCCTGAGCAGGCAGAACAGGATCCTCTGGAACAGGACAGACAGGAGCAGTCAAAGTGGGATCCAAGGAGAAGGCCATGCTGTGCAGCCTATGAGTAAGCGCTAGAAGCTGTTCAGACTGTACAGTGGCAGAACCATCGGTAGCAGTACCGAGGGTCAGAACAGTAGGCGGCTAAGATGTCAAAGGGGGCTGGAAGTTCAAAGAGGATGTATGCTGGATCCCTATTGAAGAGACAATCACAGCAAATTGAGTGTCTAGTGAATGTGGATCAACAGAAGGATAGGGCACTGTCAGATTAGATACCATAGAAGCTGTTAGAGTAACCGCCTACGTTGCGGGCTCCAGAGCAGTGAAGGTCTGCCAGTGTCCCGAAACTGGAGGACAAGGAGCCCCAGGTGCTGGGAAGAAGCCACCATGGAGCGATGGAGTGTTAAATGATGTCAAGGCACGGGAATGAGGAGGGGCAGCAGTAGGAAACCCCTCCCGAGCAGCAGGTGCAGAAGTCTCAGAAGCTCGCTGGGCCATGAGGGATCGCGAACGGGTAAGGACGGGGCTGCGATTGCAAATAAAAGGACGATGCCAACGAGGAGCTATCGTCAAAAGCAACGAAAGCTCGGGATCAGACAATCAAAAACAATACCTCAAGAACGAGGTCACAGAAAGGAATTCCCAGGCTCAGACCTAGGAATCCGCAAAGAACTCAATTCCTGACAAAAGGAAAAGAAACCCTAAGTGTCAGTAGAAAAGAGAGAGAGAAAAAGAAAAGACAAGACAACACAAGAAAGTAAGTTAGCTATGTAATTGCTTGTTAGGGTGGCATGAATGGCACACATGCTCATGAATGGCACACATGCTCATGAATGTTACTAACATGCTCTCTCTCACCATGCATGTCCCACATGGGGTTGACCACATGGGATGCACTCATGGGTTGGGGTTTTGACTCCAATCAGAAAGTAAGGTCCCCGCTCTAAATCCTGGTCAAAGCGTATGTAGTGAACGAGTGGTGCGTTAGTGGCCTCGTCTCCTGTAGTAGCATGGAGCTGTACCCTCTACTAGCACCGACACGACCCCAGACAAGGGGGGACGAACTAGCGACACGCTCTACGCCAACGCTATAGAACGGGCTGCCAGAATTGTCCTTCGCAAACTATGGGTAGACTCAGAGGAGAAGTTGCATGCCCAACATGATCAAACATGCGATATGCTTTTGTGTCTTTTACTTGCGTTTTATTAGACAAGAGGGGATTGTGAGCATTTGTCTCTAGTTAAGCCTTATTAATTGTTCCACTGAGTTTGTGTGTTTTAACCAGAGGGAATTCATGAGCATTTGTCTCTAGTTACGCCTTATTTATTTGTTCGTCTGAATTTGTGTGTTTTATTTTAACCAGATAAAGAGGCAAACAAGTCTCTACTCTCCTAATCATGGTAAATCCGAATAGAAGGGAAAAACACACGATTATGGCATCCAAAAGTCAAGCAAAAGGCGTAAACATGGCATGTGCTTGTGTTATGCTCAAGTAAGTGAATAAAACACAAGTATCGACAAACAAAGCATGAATCAAAGCATGTGCATGTGCGGTGGCATAGCAACAGTGTAAAGAAAGCGAAAAAAGGCATGTTCAATCAAATATGTACAAGTAAATATCAAGTAAGCAAGCATAAAGCAAACAAACCAAAGACAAGTAGGGAAACCAGAACGAAAGCTAGAATCTGGTTATCCCTAGCAGAGTCGCCAGTTCCTGTGACCATGCCGGTGGAACCCTAGGCACGGCTCTCCACCTAATTCGGTGTGCGGAAACACACAAGGAGATTCGATATGGTCAAGGCAAAAATGGTGAATCTGGAAGAAGAGACAAGACTCGGAAACACCAAAGGGAAGACAAAAAGGATAAGGAAAGGAATCGCCACCTAGTCTTTTAATGGAAAGACCAAGAAAACCAAAAACACAAAAAGGCAGAAAGAAAACAAGATGCAAAGATGCATGTGTGATCCGTGCCTAATGGATAATGCAAGATGAATGCGGGCCAGAGAAAGGGTAAGGATTCTGGTTACGCATGGGGAAGGGGTTAGGCACCCCCATGCG
>JAMKQA010024402.1:0-10734 GCA_024699735.1 Posidonia australis
CAAAGAAAATTGCATATGGTTTTAAATGAATGAATGAAAGAAATTCGTAGGAACCACAAGGGAACCAGGACTTGCCGACGAGGTAGTGAGACCTCAAGATAGGTCGGGGAGGGTCCTTGGGGAGTGTGGTTGCCGAGTGTGTGGTCCGGGGTAGTAACCTCGAGACTGTGGTGGTACTGTAGGCCCCAGTGAGGGTACATTTTGAGACTGCGGTCGGGGCGATTGAACTCCAGTACGGAGTGGTTCACCGCGGCACTGCAGTGTGGGTGTGGTGACATGGAATCCACATCAGCTGCTTGAGGCCAAGTCGATCGCCTGTGGCCAGGGTGATACGACCAGTAATGGAATGGAATGGAGATGTGGATTTGTATGGAAAACTAGTTTCTAGCCCGATTTTGTGGCAAATTGGGCCTATGGTTTTTAAATGATGTTTTGGGCTAGGAAGCTAGATGAAGTGATTGGTTTTCTCCAGTGTTGAGAATAAAGGCTTTGAAAGAGCATGAGATTTTGAAAGGAAAGAAAAGAAAAGTTTGAAAAGCACTACTTTACAAGTTTTGAGAATTGCATATAAAGGTTTTTGAAAATGATGCTTTCAAGCAAGGTTTCTGTGCTTTTAGTGTTGTTCTGGGGCACGTACTGGGTGACATTTCTTTCACTCACGCGTGTGCTTTCCTGTTTCAGGCGTTAGGGTGTTGGAGCAATTCTAGTCTGGTGCATCTGTTCGAGCCACGTTTGCCGCACACAGGTCTGGGTAGTCAGCTTTATTTGTTTAATATTGCTGCTTAGTTGCTTTTATTTGCACTTGGGTAGTTCTCGTACTGTTGTGTAGCACTGGGGTGTTATAGACTATCATCATGCAACAATCCGAATGAGACTGAAGCCCAACAAATCTCTCGATATATAGGTGGCTTGAGGATGACGGTACATGATCTAATATCTCTATAGCCCACGTTCACCCTAGTCGACACACTCAGCCTAGTAAAGAACGTCAACTAGCGTGTGGCAACAAGGGGTCCTCTCCATGGACTTTATCAGAGGGAATGACACGACATCGAAGCCAATCAACACAAGCCTTGACTACAACGAAACAAAACCCTTCAAGTACAAAGACCCTTGGAGCAATGTCGAAGAAGACAACTTCTCTGAATCCCTATGCTAAGCCCAAGCCCATCAAGTGTTATTGGTGCCAACAGTCCAGCCATAAATCCAACCAATGCCCGAAGCGAGGCATGGTGCAACTAATGACATCGGACAAAGGTAACCATGAGCACAAGCACCACAAAGATGGAAGTGTCACGTCGGAAGGAGTGATGAAGTACGATGCAAATCTAGCCATTGGTCATGCATAGTGTCATACGTGGTTCCACGTATCTCAAGTCATGGTGTAAGTGGAGACGTGCTCAAGTAGTTATTCCTAAGTTTGTTTGTTTTTTTTTACCAAGTCTTTAGGAGTCATCGTTGTTAGTGATTACGTGAGTTGTAGTTATTTTTTATTGTGCCTATATATTAGGTACATATGTTGAAGATTGAAAGATAGAGTTACTCCTGTAACTTCTTCTTTCTTATTAATGCAAAGCTTCTGTTCTATTTTCCTTGCTTCTTCCAATACTCTTTGATGTGCAAGTACATTATATTTTAAAAGCTTGCACAGTGTACAACTTTGTGGGTTGCTACTCCTCCTTTCCAACATTTTTGGTACCAGAGCTAGGTTAAGTCAAGGTGGGTGTAGCAGTTAGTGAAGATCATTGCTAGAGCTGTGGATCTTCCATTGTTGAGGCTAGTGTAAAGTGGTTCGTAGAAAGGTAATCCTAGCTGTGATTTGGTATGGCAAATGGTATGAATACCCTTAACCTCTCTTAATCTTTGATACCCATTTTCAATGGAGAAAATTATGAGTATTAGAGCATAAAAATGAAGACTTTTTTTATATCACAAGATTTGTGGGATTTGGTTGAGAGTGGCTTTGCAGAGATAGCAATAGAAGTGAAAGAGGTTCGTAAGAAGGATGCGAAAGCTATTTTGGTGTTGCAGCACCCTATCACTGAGTCCATCTTTCCCAGAATTGCTGATGCAACCAAGTAGAAGGAAGCTTGGGACATCTTGAAACAAGAGTTTCATGGAGATAGCAAGGTAACTATGGTAAAACTACAAACTCTTTGTAGAGAATTTGAAACTCTTTTCTTGAAAGGCAGTGAATCTGTACAAGTTTTTTTCTCAAGAGTTTCTGGGATTATATATCAAATGAAAAGTTTTGGTGAAAAAATTACTGATCAAAAGGTACAGGAGAAAATTTTAAGGAGTCTTCTCTCAAAATTTGATCATGTGGCTACTACAATTGAAGAGTTTAAAGACTTGTCAAATTATTCTCTTGATGAACTAATGGGTTCTCTTTTAGCACACAGGAGAGAATGAACAAGTCTGCCAAGAAGAATATTGAGCAAGCATTCCAATCCAAAGTGGATATCTCCAACAAAAGTTCTGACTAGAAGAACGGAGGAAGAGGCAATGGAAGAGGAGGTTTCCATGACTGAGGAACAGGTCATGGACGTGGACGTGGTGAAACAAGTCATTGTTATCTTGAGAATGGAGATAAAATTAACCAAAAGAAGAGCTACAAGGACAAGCAATGCTACTACTGCAAGAAGTATGGACATATTGAAGCATACTGTTGGGGTAAAACAAAAGAGCAAGCTAATGTTGTAGATGAAAAGGAGGAAGGTAACTTGTTTCTTTCTTGTGTGGATGCAAAGAAAGATAGTACTAATGCATGGTTTCTTGATAGTAGTTGTAGCAATCACTTGACGGGTGAAAAAGTATATTTCATACAATGGATGACTCTATAAAATCAGAGGTACGACTTGGAGATAACAAGTATGTACAAATTGAAGGCAAGGGAACAAGTGCTCTCTAGGTCAAGCCAGGTATTGAAAAGCTTGTCCATGATGTTTATTATGTTCCCAATTTGAGACATCACTTCCTAAGTGTGGGCTAGTTGCTCAAAAAAGGTTATTCATGTCACTTTGATGATGATGCATGTGAAATAATGAATAAAAAAATTTGGTGTTGTGGTTGCTAAGGTTCACATGACTGCAAATAATATTTTTCCATTAAAATTATCATGTCTTGGTGACTGTGTATTGACTACTCATACAAAGGATGATTCACAACTTTGGCATTTGAGATATGGTCATCTGCATTTTAATGGGTTAAAATTGTTGAATTTGAAACAGATGGTATCTAATATGCCTTATATTGTTTGTACAGATGAGGTGTGTGAAGGTTGTGTGAATGGAAAACAATACCATACACCTTTTCCGATAGGGAAACCTTGGAGAGCTAAGAAGCCTTTAGAATTGATTTATGTGGTGTTCTTTCTTGTTCAGAAATTAGAGGTCTTTGAAGAGTTTAAGGAGTTCAAAGATCTTGCAGAGAAATAAAGTGGACATGCTATCAAGGTTTTACGAACTAATAGAGAAGGAGAATTTCATTTTGATGAATTTGATTTGTTTTGCAAACAAAATGGCATTCATAGACAGTTGACAATGAGGAAAACTCCAGAGCAGAATGAGGTTTCTAAAAGGAAGAACAGAACAGTTGTTGAGATGGCTAGATGCATGTTAAGTGAGAAGAAACTTCCAAATGATTTTTGGGCAGAGGCTATGGCAACATCAGTTCATCTTCTCGACATCTCCCCTACAAAGGCAGTATATGATATGACACCATTTGAAGCTTCGTGCAGTCGAAAGCCAAATGTAAGTGGTTTAAGAATTTTTTTTGTTGCATTGCATATGCTTTATTAGCTTCTGATGATCGTAACAAAATGGAAAAGAAAAGTGAGAAATGCATCTTTGTTGGGTATAGTGACGAAACAAAGGGTTGTAGGTTATATAATCCTCACTCTAAGAAGTTAATCATCTGTAGAGATGTTATTTTTGATGAAAATAATGTATGGGCATGGAATGATGGAGCAGATCAGCATTTAGCTTTGATAAAGGATGATTCAAACACTTTGTTGGAGGAAAATGCAATGTCTCCTTCTCCACCACCTGCACATAGCCCAACAAAGAGTCTCCCAAACATTGCTGGAAGTCCAAGTACTAGCAATGAAAGCCCTAATTGTGATACAAACACTCCTCCAAGGAAGGTACGTACTTTGAAAGATATTTATGAAGCATATACATTTGTAGTTATGATTGTAGAACCTACAAGCTATGATGACGCTAGTGGCAAAGAGGAATGGGAAAAGTCTATGAAGGAGGAAATAGTTGTTATATAAAAGAACAAGACTTGGGAACTTGTGGATTTGCCAAGTGGAAAGGAGGCCATTGGTGTGAAATGGCTTTACAAAATAAAATACCATCCTGATGGAAGTGTGCATAAATACTAGTCAAGGTTGGTTGTTAAAGGGTATGTTCAAAAACATGGTATTTTGAAACTTTTTCTCCTACTGTAAGATTTGAGCCAGATTGATTTTGGCATTAGCAGCTCAAATGAGGTGGGAAGTTTTTCGATTTGATGTTGTGACCATGTCAACCAGGGGGTCTGGCATGGAGTTGCGCCAAAGGAAGGAGATCACAGCCATGCCAAGATGGCGAAGGCGCAAGATAGGATAAAACAAAAGAGAAAAGGAGTCGTCACCTAGTCTTTTAAGGGAAAGACAAGGAAAATCACAAAAGATTGAATGCATGAGATGCAAATGTGAAGGCCAGATGTCTACAAACCAGAGGATGGGTAAGGATTCCTATTACGTACGGGGAAAGTGTTAGGCACCCCCACACGTCCAAGAAACTTGGCTTTTCTAGTCTAATTCGCTTGCTAAAGGTTAGATGAATGCTTGCTAAGCCTAGATCGTGCTCTAAACATGCTAATATGAATGCCAAGACAAGACTGGATGGATGTGTAAGATGATACGCCTAAATTGCGAAGAAATACACATGAAATGACGAAATCACGAAATATGACACAACAAAGAAAATCATATGAAATGATGAAGTTTTTGGCGAAAAATGCTTGAAAAATCATACAGGCCTCAAGAAAATCAATAATGCAAACAACTCAGGTCATCAGAATCATGAAAAACATTACGGAAATCAAGATGGAAAAATTGCGAAGAAGTCCACGTAAAACGGGCAAACTTTGACATGTGAAGAAATTCACAAAATCACGATGTTTTTGTAAAGAATGGTTCATAAAATCATACCATTGTCAAAGGGATCAAAAATACAACAAACCCAAATCATTAAAAGTGCGGAAAACGTCATGGAGATCCGAATGGGAAAATCGCAAAGAAACCCAAATAAAATAGACAAATGACGACATACGAAGAAAATGCCAGCATTTTTCGAAGGAACGCCTCGGAAAACCATATTGATGTCAAAAAGACAAAAGTGGGGTCAACCCAAGTCCTCGGAATCATGGAAAAGTCGTGAAAATCAAAAAGGTGAAACAATCCGCAAATGGGGCCAATGTGGGCCTTTCGGTCAGTTCGTGTACGCGCTCGGGCAATGAAATCCAAATCAAAGCGAAAAATCCGAAACGTAGGGGTAAAGAAAATCAAATCGAATATTGGATAAGAGACTCTGAAAACAAAGTGAAGAAAAATCCAAGAAAGAAAAAACATGAGATGCATGCTAGCTAAAAAGGGATGAACTGAAGCGCAAATGTGACAAAAACTATATAAAATGCATGAACATGTACCTAAGTGTGTATAAAATGCTAAGGAATGACTTGGACAAGGGTTATGCAAAACTGATTGCAAAACTTAACATGCAGGTGCATGGATTGGTGGTATAGGGGCAATTTGGTCATTTTAATGGCTAAATGTGATAAATACATGTATGGGGATAATGCATGGTCTAGATATACCAAAATGTATGTCAAATGTCAAGCAAATGTTATTGACAATAAAACATGAAAAGGACAAGGTCTTAAAAACAATAAAATAATGTAAACATAATAAAAGACAAGTATAAGGTCCAAAATGTAAAATTTACAAAAAAAAAAGGTGAGAATTTAGATTAAAGAGTATTCATTGGCCTCTGTCATAGTGTGCAAATGATGAATCTAATGACAATGTGGCACTGAGATGTGTGAAAATTGCACCTTTGGTAATTTCCTGAGAACTCAGGATCTAAAGTGCAAAATTCACACATAAGTGCAAATGTGATTAAAATGTGGAACTAAAGATCAATTCACAGTGAAAACATGATTTTTAAATGGAATCTATGATTAAATGCAAAAATACGAAATACAATGAGTGGAAAATGTCAAAAATATGTGAGAAAGCCATTAAAACCTTAAATGAGAGATTTAAAATTAATCTAAGGGTCCGGATGCAAATTTCCTATACTCAGGGATTGTTTGATGTGAATCTAGGGACTTATATGCAAAATTTTTGAGCCTGAATGTGATGAAAGTTGGGCTTTTATGTTGATTAGGGTAATTATGGAGTTTATTAAGGTTCAAGGTGCAAAATTCACAGAGAAAACTCATTTTTAAAAGCTCTAGGGGCTTAATGCAAAAGATCAAGACTTAAATGTAAAGAAAATATGAAAACAGGGACCTAAGCATGATAAAACATGCATGAATGCATTACGAATGAAAAAAGCAAAATATGTAGGAGATTATATGCTAATCTTACAGAGATAATAAAAGAATTGAAAGTTTTCTTAAAACTATAGGGACTTAAAAATAAACAAAAGGACTCAAATGCAATAACCTAAGGACCTAAGAAAAGAATCCCAAGACTAAGGGGTCTGGGCCCAAAATGTTCCTTCGAAGATCACTGGAGGACCGTCGGTGCTTCCCCTCTGGCGAGACCTCCGGCGACGATCCTACGACGGCGTGGCGACTGGTTGGCTCTGACGATGACTCGGGAGGCACGGTAGGTGTCTCTAGAGCGTCGGGAGTGACTGGGGAGACCTGAGGATCTCCCCCCACCTTTGGCTCCGGTGAGGGGTCCTGTCGATGACGAGGGAGACGACAGCGATGCGGCTATGGAGTTCCGATGATGGCAAGGCATAAATGAAGGTCGGGGGAGCATCGGAGGACCACGGGGAGACTCTCGGAGGTGTCGACGAGGGCAGGGATCACCTAGGGTGTTCCTCCCACCTCTGGCGCCGGCGGCGAAAGTTGCAGCGGCAAGGGCTCCGCACCAATGGCTGCGAAGGTGGCGTGGCAGTGCGGAGGAGTTTGTGGCGAGGCGGCGAGTCTTCCGGAGGTGGTGGTCTGGAGCTGGCGCAATCGGGGCACCCCAGGAGGCTTCACGGTGGAGGGTCGTCAGTCGACGATGGCAGGAGCAATGGCGGCGCCTCTCAGGCTGAAGGGGACTAGAGGAATCCTCTCTTGAGCAATGAGGCTCAGGGAGGAAGAGGAGGAAGAGGGAGGAGAAGCCCAAGGAGCCTCACCTCGATCCAAGAGGCCAAGACCTCACCAGCGATAGAGAACCCATCGCTGGATGGGGGGGTCGACGACGTACCAAGAGCACATCTCCGTCAAAACGCATCCTAAGTAGCTAGGGAAACTCACTAGACCTATGGGGCATGCTTTGAATTGAAAAAGAGGGGAAAGGGGAAAACTTAATGAGCAGGATTGACTTCCCCCACGAGACTGGTCGACGACAACGCTTCTCCGGTGGCTACTCTGGGTGCGGAAAGGGGCTCAAGGAGGACGTCTGGACGTCAAGTTGATTAGGTAGGCTTTGGATGTTTGGGTGTAGACGTTTTCTGGGAATCGGAGCACTGGAAAGGATCGACGGCAAAAAACCTCCCCCAAGGTCTGTCGGTGACGGGCTTTATACTCTGGTGGAGCCTTCTCCTGCCATCCATCATCCTCCTTCGGGACTGGGTGCCGTAGGATCGGGCACGTGATGAAGGAGGAAGGTCCGAAGATCGCGGGAGAGGAGGATAATCGCTAAAGATTTCGGGGATTGACCGCTAAAAATTTCGGGGATTAACCGTCGGAAATCTCGCCGGAGATGGTGGGGGTCGTTGGAGTTGTCGTTGGAATTATTGTTCTCTTTGATAAGGTTTTTGATTGAAAGTTTAAATGGGGTATTGGGCTGAATTTGGGCCTGCGAATTGGGCTGTGTTTTAGGGTTTTTTGCTAGTTTTTGTTTTGGGATTTTTTTATGGATTTTAGGGTTTTGATTTTAAGTTTTAAATTGGGTTTTGTGGTTTTAATTTAATTTCTGATTTTGTGATTTAGGGTTTAATTAGTTGGTTTTTAAATTAGGTTTTGTAGGGTTTTAACTACTTAAAGGTTTTTAGAATTTTGATTATTTTAGGGTTTTAGGGTTTTGGATTTTAATTAAAATTTTGAATTTAATTAGGTTTTTGAATTTTAATTAGAGGTTTGAGTTTGTTTAAGTGATTAGGGTTTTTTGGGTTTTAAGTGTTTTAAGGTTTTGATTATTTTAATTAGGGTTTTTAGGATTTTACTATTTTAGGGGCTTTTGTGATTTAATTAATTGATTTCAAATTTGGGTTTTGGGTTTAATTAATTAGGGTTTTGAATTTAACTAAGTGATTTTAAATTAGGGTTTTGTGTTTAATTTCGATTTTTTCCTGAATTTAAATGGGTTAAAGTTTTGTGTTTGAGTTTTAATTTAGATTTAATTAATTTTTTACTTGATTTAATTAAGGATTTGATTTAGATTTTAATTTAATTGTTTTTTGCTTGATTTTTGCTTAGATTAGGGTTTTTATTTAATTAGATTTAATTTTCAATGGATTTTATTGAATTTTGCTTGATTAGGGTTTTTCTTGGATTTTAAATGGTTTGCATGGATTTTTGACTTCAATTAGGGTTTCTATTTGATTAATTAGGGTTTTCACTTGATTAATTGGATTTTAAGTGGATTTAATTGGATTTTATTTAATTAGGGTTTTTTATTTGATTAATTAGGATTTTTATTTGATTGATTTGGATTTTAAGTGTTTTAAATGTGTTTGGTTTGGTTTTAATTTTGATTAAGTCAGAGTAGGCTGGTGTGGATCTGAGTGGGCTTGTGTGGGCTTAGGTGGACTACGGTTTTGGTTTTAGGTTTGAAAATTAGGGGTTTTGGTGATCGCAACCAGAGCATTTTTCAAAGGAACCTGCTGCCAAATAACTTCAAAATCAGAGTATCTACAGATGTTAAGTCTGCTTTTTTGAATAGACCTTTAGAAGAAGAAGTGTATGTTGAACTACCACTAGGATTTATTGTTGATGGGAATGAGTACAAAGTCTAGAAGCTAAAGAAGGTACTCTATGAACTTAAACAGACATCAAGAGCATGGTATAGTCATGGTTCCAAACATCGATTTCGTATCGAACTTCGGTTTGACAAAAATAGGAAACATGTCGGACATCGGTGGAAATGTCGGTGGAAATACGGTAAATTTATGGAAGTTCATGGAAATAATAAAAAAACTTTGAATTTTGCTTTGAAACTTTAGAATAAGTTAAAGTACATAATAATCTACATTTAAGACTGTTTAGATCAACTTTTTAAACATGTATCATAGTGAAATACACTATATGGATTTAATACAAATATTCTGAATCATAAATAATAGATAAAAATACGTAATAAATGTTTAAAAACAAAAATACTCATAAAAGTTACCTCATATATGCTTAATACCATAAAGAATGTCTTGGTTCATCAATATTATGTTGTTGTTCAGCTATGTTGTGGGCACGATGAATTTGCTGTCGAATTTGAGACTCCTTCCATAGTTGTTCCAAGACATGTGGCTATAATATGTTTGGTATTCCATAATATAATAATGATAATCTGATATTGGCAGTTGTATCACGAATCCTATATGTGGATATTGTGCAATAAGTATTTGTTGAGGCTTCTAAGGGAAGCAATCTTGACTTGGAAGACCTTAATAAGGTTGTTGCTCATATTCTATTTGTGGTGGTACATAGTTGAAGATGGAGCTCGTATCCCATTCACTTTGTTGGCTTGGTATATAAGAAGATGAAGTTCTCGTCCATCCACTTTCAGATGTATAATCTGATTGCTCATAAGAATGATCTCCATAAGAACTGTAGTCATAAGGGTCTGTAGGATCATGAATATTCAGAGAATCAAATGACTCTAATAAACTTCCCCTAGTATGACTACTCCAAGAATCTGAATCTTGTGTTGTGTCTTCACGAGGTTTTCTTTTATAATGATACGGCAAAGGATCAGGTCATGATGGTTGTCGAGCTCCATGATGGTCATCTTGTGTGCCATGTGTGAATTCATCTTCTCCTGTGAATGGACTAAGCGACCTTTGACTTTCTCCTCATAGGTCTCTAGTTCCAGGTTGAGTTACATTTCCACTATCACCACCTTCATCATCATCTGGTGGTTGTGAGGTATCATCTGTATCACTCTCGCCACCTAAACCTGGAGTTCCACTACAAGAATGTTCTAATGAACTAATGTATTCTTCAACATTAATGCCCATTTCAGTAGCAATTCTTGAACTTGGTCTACCTTATTCTTCATCTAGTATTGGTTGTCCATTTTCTTGCAACCACTCTAGTATAGGATCCTCATCTTCGTCCTCATTGTATATATATGCCAAATCAATTGGGTCGAAGTGATCCTTATCTTCTCCTTCTCTGATATGTTTTATTCTCAGCCTCATGTTATAGTGTACAAACACAAGATCATTTAATCTTTGAGTTCCCAATCTGTTTCTTCTTTTTGTATGGATAAGATTAAATGTGCTCCAATTTCTTTCACATCCT
>JAMKQA010024403.1:0-19505 GCA_024699735.1 Posidonia australis
ATGCGCCCAAGAAAACTCGGTCTTTCTAGGTTTCCTACTGTCAATGATCTGCTAAATGTATGCTTGCTTATTCTATATGCTCATGCATGAAGATGACTAAAAACATGCCAAATCAAAGCAAAGAAAAGGAATCAAGGGAAAAAGTTAATCTGAGGGTCAAATGTAGACATTGTTAATGCTGCTTTACTGTACACCCTTGGGCGATGATGAAAATCGTGAAATTCTCGGAAAGCGTCTTGCAAAATAGTGGAAATTGGGATAAATCTGAGAAAATCAAAAAGGGGAAAATAATCCTCATTTTGGGACAATGTTGGCTTTGTAAGCCTTTTACTGTACGCCCTCGGGCGGTGGAAAACCAAAACAAGTGAAAGCCACGGAAAATCGAGGAAAATCCGGAAAACGGGGAGAAAACCAAGCCAAAATCAAGCTAGGAAAGCGTGCGCAAAATTGGGAAGAAAAGACAAGAAAATCCATGCAAAAAGATGTGAAAATATATGCAAAATGCAAGTGTGATGAAAATATGAAAAATGCAGGGTGTTTTGAGCAAAAAAAGCCAAATTTCGAGGAAAACTGAAGTTCGAAAGCTCAAATCATCAAGAAATACATAGGAAAACATATTCCATGCATGTATGAAGAATTCTAGAGTCAAATGTGCATCCCTAGTCAAAGGAAGCTCTCTAGGGGTCAGAATGCAATTTACCCACTAATGCATGCATGCAAATCAATTCTGAATAAAATCATGGTAAAAATGCAAGAAAATGTCTCAGAAATGATCTAGGAAGTTTCAGGGGCAAAATGGTCATTTTACCCCTGAAAACAGGTGATCAGAACAATTCTGCAAAGTAAAGGGAGTAAACTGCAAAAAACCCAGCAAACAAAGCATTCCAGGAAGTTTTGAAGAAATTCATGGGCAAAAATGTAATTTTCACTGAGATTAAAACATGCAGAAGAAATTCAGTGAAAAAGGAGGGTTAAAATGCAATTTACCCAAGGAAAAAGCATCTAGAAAGTTTTAAAATAAATTCAAGGAGTTTTATGCAATTTTCACAACAAAGTTAGCCTTCTAAAAGTTTTTTGTAAAACACAAGGGCTCAAATGCAATTAACCAGTAGAAACATGCATTCTGAAACATTTTTGAAAGTACAAGGGCTTATATGCAATTTTTACTGTAAAAATGAACTGTCAGAAACATTTCAAGGAAATCCAAGGCTAATAATGCAATTTGTCTGAAGCAAAATACATTTTATAAACTCTAGAGAGCTTTTATTAAAGTTTTAAACTCAAAAAACATTACTTTAAATGTTTAGGGTAAAACATGTAATATTTTCAGTTAAAACTTTATTTGAAACATTTAAGAAAAATGCATGCTGGACCTAAATGCAATAAAAGGACCTAAAAGTAATTCTAGAAGGACCTAAATGCAAGAATAGTAAAAACTTTGGATTTTATTTAAAAAAACTTTTTTAAAGATTAAAAGAAATAGAAGAAGAAACGACGGCGCCGACGGCAGAGCTCCACCGCCGACGACCGTCAGAGGAAGCCAGATCAGACCCCACATGAAGCGAGAGGGGGAAGAAGGAGGGAGATCCGCCAGAGCCGATGCAGGACTCCGACGACGGCGCGGGACTCTGACGACAGCGTTGGGGAAGGACAAGACCTCCGTAGGCAGAAGAGCGACGGTCCAGGGCTCTTGGTGGTTGCGGGGTGCTTTGGGGATTCTTCCGAAGCGGCGTGGAGGCTGGTGGAGCGAGGTGATGGCTTGGCCGTCGCTGCCGTGGTTTCCTCCGGCGAGCGGCGTTGCTATGGCGATCCAGCGGTCGTGGTGTGGTCCTGGAGGTTCGGGAGAGGCCTCCCCACCTCCTTCACTATTGCGGGACTCCGACGACGGCGCTGGGGAAGGAGGAGATCTCTGGAGGGGGAAGAGCGGCGGTCCAGGGCTCCTGGTGGCTGCAGGGTGCTTCAGGGATTCTTCCGGAGCGACGTGGAGGCTGGTGGAGCGAGGTGATGGCCTGGCCGTCGCTGCCGTGGTTTCCTCCGGCGAGTGGCGTTGCTACGGCAATCCAGCGGTCGTGGTGTGTTCCTGGAGGCTCAAGAGGTCTTGGGGTATGCCATGGATGGTTTCTAAGGCATCGGAGGCGTGCGAGGAGCTGGAGGCTGTCGCGGCGACTCTGTATACCGTCGTCTTCTCCGGCGATGGTAGGATCAGGGCGAGTCTCTAGCAAGCGTGGTGCGGGCTTCTGGGAGCGGTGGAGCAGCAATGCATAGGGCTGAGGAGCTCCGGAGAGGCTAGAGGAGGAGGAGAGAGGGCTTAGGGGTCCAGGAGACTTCCTGGATTACGCCCCCCCCACCTCAGTCGCCAGAGTATGGCGACGACAGGGCACGGCGGAGTGCCACAGGCCAAGGGATCACTCTGGATCCCTTGGAAACGGCCCAGGTAGAGAGGAGGAGGTCTGGAGGATCGAAAAATAGAGAATTAGGTGGGATCAGAAGGGGTACCTGATTGGAGAAACCTCGTTAGAGCTCTGGAAGTGGTTGGTCTCCTCCACCGCGACGACTCTGGCTCTGCTCCACTCCTTCTCGCTCTTAATTCTCAACTCTGAAGTGCTCTCAAGGTCTGTGTCGTCTGGTTTCATCCGTGCTCTTCTCTGGCTCTTCTCCTCCATTTATAGACCACCGGAACCCAACAAATTCTCTGGCCAGTCGTGCGACACACAACCAACTAGGACAACCACCTCCGACCGCCGTTATGCCAGCTCAGCAGACAGCGAACGGCTGTCCCCTATGCACTCCGGTCTGCTCCCTTGCTCGCCGATAGAGATGGATGGCGATCCTAGCTTCTTAGGCCAGCCATCCAACGGTTCTGGTTGCCTGGGTTCATGCTGCATTGATGAAGCACGAGCCCAATTGATCACATCTGAACGGAGGAACCATCCATGGGCTGATTCGTGAGAGTTTGGTGAAGGGAACAAAAATAGGTTCAATGAAGTGGCTATGTTTTTGGCAAAATTTGGATTAAATGATGTAATGGTTTAATGTATATTGTGAGGATGAAAAATGTTGGGTTGAAAGGAAAAGAGAGTTGAATTGTTGACCTTTATGGACTTTGGGCTCAAATCGGGCTTAATGGGCCCATGTGGGCCTTATGGGCCCAAATGGGTTTAAGTGGCCCCAAATGGACCAAATGGGTTTAATGGACCTATTTGGGCCTTGTGGGCCCGTATGGGCCCAATTAGGGCTGAATAGGTCCAAATGGGTTAAATGGGCTTAATTAGGGTTAGAGATCAGCCACCACATCTCAATCCTGCAAAATTAGAAAAAACTGGGGTGTCTACAGGGTGTCTCCGTCGTGAGCGGCTTCCCGTGGTTGTTTTCTCCTACCTTTTTTGAGCTATTGGTCACTCTTGACAGTAGTTCATCTTAGAGCTCGTGTGTTTGTCCATTACCGTAGCTCCTTTTATTTCGCTTGCGGTTAACCATGGCCCCGCTGACCTGCAAGCCTCCTATTATTGTTCTGAAGGGGTTCCCATGCTCAGATCCTCCTTCTCTCACTTTGACCGCTTCTTCTTCTCTCTATGCGTCCCGATTTGGGAATCATGGGGGATCCTTATCTCCTCTTCTGGGACAGCGACGAACACAAGTCTGTCTAGGGCCCATCACTGATTCAACTGCGGTGACAACCACACAGGTCCCAGAAGTTCTGCTAGCTAAACCCTATCTCTCGGGCCCTCCTGTTTCAGAAGTTCAATCAGCCACGGTATCATCTATTTTTGGGGCCATTCCTATTCCGCTCTTGCCCTCTGACCTATCTTTCGATGGGTCTTCGGCCAAACAAGCTCAGTACTTTAGAGCTTTGGCCCAATGGTTCGAGCGCATGGCCCTTTCTCTTGATCATGTTGAGAGTCCTCCTCATTCGACCTCTGAGGTTCCATTGCAGGCTCACCCCACTACTTTATCACCCATACCATTGCCTCAACATCACACTACTTCGGCAATGGGGGCGTTATCTCTGCCTCCTACACCACAATTGCATTGGTCACAGCATGCATCACAGTCACCTAGGAATCAACACCTTAGTTGTGCGAGAGTATAGCATTTCTCAAGTCCATCACCCGGAGCTGTACCAGTGTCGCAACTGTTGCTCTCGCGCTCAACACCACACACAACACAGCATATTCAGAATTCACCTCAACATTCGGATCAGGTACCAACACGTAGGTCATCATCACACACTAGGCACACACCTCCCACTGTCAAGCCAGTGCATCTCATCGCATCGGCTCAACAAGGACGGCAACCTAAGGAGAAACGAGGCCGTCGCGTTGAAAGTGACTACACTCCACTAGGCGAGTCGCTAAGCGCTGTTTTTCCTCATGTTGTGTCACTTCTGAGACTCCCAGATCTGTGTCTCCTACCAACTCCACTCCCTAGGTGGTACGACGCGAACGTATACTGTGATTATCATCGAGCCTCGAGGCATTCGACTGATAAATGCTACACTCTACGGGATGTCATACAAACTTTGATCGATACTGGGACTATTGTTGACACACGAGGCACAACATCCATATCCATATCCTCATCATCACCAACATCTAGTTCAGTACACATTACACATCCACTCATCACCGTTGAACCAGCACGTCTCGTTGCGTCAGTTCGGCAAGGGCAGCAACAATGTCAGAGGCGGCCTCGCCATAAGGAAAGAGACTTCACCCCACTCTGTGAGGTGTTGAGCGACATCTTTCCTAAAGTAGTGCCATTCCTGTGGCTACCTGAGATTCGCCTGCCACCTAACCCGTTTCCTAGGTGGTATAAGGCTAACTTGTTCTGTCAATACCATCGCGTACGTGGGCATTCGATAAACAAGTGTCATACTCTCCGGAATGCTGTCCAGAATTTGATTGACAATGGAAGCATTGTCGTCAACACACAAGTGGCAGCCCACACATACACCTGCACACATGCTTGCACACACGTGCACACCCTAGGATAACCGACCTTACCGCGTCTGAGCCTGCAAGCTCTGAGGATACTGGAACCTCAGGGGTTTCCCCTCTCTCCCAGTTTTTCCCAGGGAATCCATCGGGCCTCTTATTTCCCAAGCTTGTACACTCCTTACTTCTGTTTGGCAGCGCATGTGTATACTGCTGTTGTTCTTGTTCCTCCTTTGCCTAGTTTGTCCTCTATTCTTTTCTCAGTTCTGTCCAGCGGCACTCATATACGCCACTCTTGTTCTTCTTCCTCTATGGGGGGTCCACCCAAAAGTTTGCCAGTTTGCCATGCACCAATCTAACCCAGCACGTGCAAATACCCTGGAGCAAGTAGGAGACAGCTGTCACAGATGTCAGCTCCAACAGAGATACAGTCCTAATGTCACCGGTAGATTCAACATTCACATGGAAAGTTTCAATTCCAATAATGGTTGTGATAGCTTCAGTTACACCTGCCTTGATTCCGGTTTCCAGCGACACTGCTAGGAGTTTCTTTGAATCCCAATGACATCAGCAAAACAGCAACGACAAGGAATGGAGTTGTATCCTTTCTCTTTGTTCTCTTTTGCTTTCTCTTTTTGCATCATCATATATCAAAACACAAAAAAAAAATAGAAAAGCACAAAAGTTGGAAAAGGAAAAAAAACAAACACAAAACAAGAAAAACATCAAGAACAATTAAAAAGGGGTAGTTTGCTTGTCAATGACATTCTTCCCGATGATGAAAAATTGGAAAAGCTTGCCACTGTCAGAATGGATTATTCCTTCCTCAGTTGTCACTACTTAGACAACCAAGTTAGTAAAGGAGCCACCGAACATCAAAGTCGGACGAAATGTCCAAGCTCCGCAAGGATCCTGCACTTCCAAGAGGGAGATAAAATGTTAGGGGTGACTGAGAGTGTGAGCCAAAAAAAGAAAATATATATTCGCAAGGGCATAAAAGAATAGATAAGATAGAAGGTGAAGACAGAAGTCTGCCCAAGAGTGAGAGGCGTGCATTGTAGCTCTACCCTTTCCATACCTTGGAGAGGAGTTGGAGTATGCACACAGTAAAATCACACCTTTGAGGGATTGACCCACCCTCTAGCAATAAAGGCCTCCTGAATAAATCGGGCGCTTATTACCTCCAAAACAAGGTTAGAGTCAAACCACACGTCTATGAGGGAGTCAAAGAGGAGACAATGAAGTTGAAAAGAAAAAAGTAGGTGCAGGACCTTAAAGAGTTTGGCATGGAGCTAGGTCCATTACGCTACCTTACAGTGAGCTTGAGTGCCACCACTACGCAGCGAGAGCCACCATATGATTTGCGAGTCTCTATAGTGGCAGCTGAGTCAAAGGTGTCATCCTCCTTTAACAGGCATACAACTTTCCAGCCTAACTGAGGGCAAAGAAACAATTGAACTATACAAGCAGATAACCCAGATAATGAACCCATTGAACAAGCAAAGCAATAGATGCAGGTAACAAGCAACTAAAATCACAAGGCATGTTTTTCCTGATCAAACAAAGTAGGACATTCTTAAATAACTAAATTGCTCACAATAATAGAGTCCACAACAATAATAATAATCATCATAGCCTTGTTTGAATGAATCTTTTTGTTTCCATATAAACTTGTTCGACAAGACTTTTGCCAAGTGCTTTTAGCCAAGGACATTTGAACTCCTCAATAGCCAAAGTGCATATATAGAGAGGACACCAGTTAGTGTACAAGCTACATGGACCTACAGAATCGGCAGTGTAACAGCAATTCCTTCGCAATAGTTCAAGTGTGGTAGGCACTGTTTGTGGAATGCCTGAGGACAACATAGCCAAATACATGTTTGTAGCCAGAGCATAATGACATAATAAGTAGCAGAACAGAGAATAGCCAGCCTGAGATAGACTATGATGTATCACATTACTTCCTGCCATCGGAGTATAGCTCAGGACAGTGGATGAATATACATGCCTCCAGTCAGTGAACAAATGTGTCTCAGACCTCAACAGAAATCAGCCGCGGCCACTTCAGTGATTCAAAGTACGCCTACAGTCACAACCTGACTCTCAAGTCTTTACATCCTCAAGTGGTGCCCCACACTTCCCAGGGTAGCCTGGCTCAATGTCAGAGGCATCTTTTTTGCCTTGGTGCCTCCAGATCTGACTTCTGAGCTTTATACACCTTTATGCTAAGGGCATGTCAGCTACTTTCTAGCTAGGTTCACACAATCCATTACTTGGTTCGTCAAGGGCAAGAGAGTTGTTCTCTGATTAGAGCATACATGACAAATGACTAGCGGAGACAACAGCATAGCTCGGACACTACGCAACAATCCAGAATTTTGCTAATACAATCAGGAGAATATCCTAAAGTGGCACAGTCAAATACAGAGCTATCAAAACACCACGGTTGAACAGAACACATCCTAAACATACTAGTTAGAGGCAAGTTACAACCTCGATCAAAGGCCTCTATCAAGTTGCTACATTTCCTTCTGTCTTCTAAGTACAATAAGGGAAAGCAGTTGGGTGCACATACTTCCAGTCACTTGATGAATGGATCACTTGCTTCGACTAGTGATGGCCTCATGTACTCTAATGGTCCATGGAACATCTGTAGTTACAGTCTGGTTTGCAAGACCCCATACCCTCAAGTGATGTCCAGCCAGTCCAATAGCAGGGGCATGTCAGCTGCTCTTTTGTCAAAGGTCACGTACAAAACCAACTACAGCGTAATTGAACCAGAGTCTTTTACTAGGGGCATGTCAGCTGTTCTTTTGTCAAATGGCACAGACAAAGCACAATCTACAGTGTAATTGAGCCAAAGCCTTCGACCAGGGGCATGTAAGCTGCTCTATGAAAGAAGGACTGTTTTGATAATGTTTGGTGCAGATTATCGTCCAAATGTATGGTCGGTGCACTTTCTTATAGAGAAGTGACATTCATCACATAGTGGCTCCTACAAAATGACAACTGTGTCAAGGCAATACGCTATTTCAACTGACATCCCGACAACTGCGACGATATAGGGTGCACTGATACCAAAATAAGACCTCCTTGGCAAATCCTTTTGGCTAAACAGTTGGTTAGGACCCCTACATCCCTGTCTCCCTGATTCGCGTCTGAAAGGACGGAGTTCAAAGACATTCTCCTTGGCTTCACTCCAAGATGGGTGAAACCATTTTCTCTTGGTCGGTAAATCCGAAACTTACCATTCTCCCTTTTCGACTGGTAAGTCTGAAACTTACCATTCTTCCTTTTTGGCTGGTAAGTCTGAAACTTACCATTCTCCCTTTTTGGCCACTAAGTCCGAAACTTACCATTCTCCCTTTCTGGCCAGTAAGTACGAAACTTACCATTTTCCATTTTCGGTCGGTAAGTCCGAAACTTACCACTTCTCCCTTTTGGTCGGTAAGTCTGAAACTTACCATTTTCCCCTTTGGTCGGTAAGTCCGAAATTTACCAATGTCCCTTCTTGGTTAGTAAGTCTGAAACATTCCAATTTCACACTGGTCGGTAAGTTCGAAACTTACCATTTTCCGTCTTGGTCGGTAAGTCTGAAACTTACTGTAACCATGTCGACGACAGCCACGGGATTGGCACGAAAGGCCGAATGCGCGAGGATCGGCAAAGTCATGGCAAAAAAATAATAAAATAATGATAAACAAGCAGGAGTCGCCACCTAGTCTATTTAAAAACAGAAGATGAGGAATACCGCTTAAAACACTCAAATCATGCAAATAAGCCAATGGAAAAGAAGGTCTCAAACCAGAAATGGGCAAGGATCCCTGTTACGCACGAGGAAGGTATTAGGCACCCTCGCACGCCCGAAAAAATTGATCTTTCTATGGGTTTCTCGTTTACTTATATGAAATGTCAGCTCTGCAGCCTTTCTGTACGCCCGAGGGCAATATGACATGCCATGCTATGTGAGTGGTGTCTTATGCAAAAATAAGGGTGCATGGAGTGCATGGTGTGTCCTAATGCTCAGAAGTATCGCTCATATAATGGGTCAAACATTGATGCAAAAATATTGCATAAATAAGATCAAGGATCGAAGTACTTTAAGCGATTTTCATCCTTGCATTACTATATGCCAAATGTGATCTAACATGCATAAAAATGTTAAAAAAAGGAGTTGGGTCTTCCAGATATATCAGGGAAGAAAAGCAGAAAAATCCAGAAGTAAATCAAAACAAGAAATCTTGCTAGAAACTATGCGAAGACCACTGTGTGCTACTAAAAAACAGACTGATGTGCCTGTCTGGTGCGTCGGACTAGTGCTCCAGTCTAGTGTGCCACCTAGGTGCTCCTGTGAGGACCAGAAAAATGTGCCAAAGAAAACACAGAAATCCATGCAGTGCAATGTCATATATAAATGCATTCTAGAAAATTATACAATGTAAAATCCTTGTAAACTCGAGAAAACACGATAGAAAAATCAAAGCATGAGAAAATTTATGGAACTCGTGCTCAAAGGCTGTAAGCCTCACACTAGATAACAACCTATTCATGCTAGATGAAAGCAACAAGGTTCAACCATATCACCTGGATCATGGGCTGATGCATAAGATTCTCCATATAAGAGTAAGGGGCAATCAGCCTACTAGAATTTAGCCAAAGACTGAATATACAAGGTGCAAAAAAAGTCTTAAAACAGTATTATCTCAAGATGAAAAAATGCAGGCAAGGACATATGATATCCAAGAATCAACACCAGGAAAACCAGAATCAAATTCCTAAAGGACACAGTGTAGACTGAGATGCAAACAAGGTGATTTGCTCTCTGACCAGTACGGTGCACCAGATTGGTGCTCTGGTTAGGTGCGCCACTCTGGTGTGCTAGGTCAGTGCTCCAAAATGGTGCTCCCCTTAAAATCTGAATGAGACTGTAGTCTGATTCAAAATCTGGTCCAGATATCAGAGATAAATGATTTTTATTAATTGGATCAGTTATGCAGGCAACAAAAACTGAGATAGGATGCAAACAAATGGAAGTCTTTCATTATTTATGTCCAAAGCATAATAAACCATGGGTTTATGGCTAAAAATACTTGCATGAGATTCTAATGCATAAGAGATGAGTGAGTGAACTTAGCAACCATTTGCATATGATGGATACATAAAGAACATACTTACTGCATATTTCCTAGCATACATGTGCATGAAGCATGGTTCCTTGTGTAAAGAAATAGAAATGAAAAGCAACTCATAGAAATTACAAGGTGCAGATTTTTATCATACAGATTTACATATTGAGCATCTTGC
Source organism: Posidonia australis (assembly GCA_024699735.1). Classification (NCBI taxonomy): domain Eukaryota; kingdom Viridiplantae; phylum Streptophyta; class Magnoliopsida; order Alismatales; family Posidoniaceae; genus Posidonia; species Posidonia australis. Next base: position 10,239 of record JAMKQA010024403.1, read on the forward strand.
ACAGGAAGTAAACAGTCTTATCATAAAACTCTTATATAAACAGCAAAAAGATAGATTATGTGTGAAGTTGAAGGCATGCTTTATTTGGTGTAAGAACTGAGATTAAATAAAGTAGAAGAAAGGAGAACCTACCTTGTCCAAGGTGTTCCTTCTTAGAAGACCAAAGATAATATGATCCTTGTTTGCTTTGGAAGGGTTGGAAATGCTTCAAAATGCAAGGGAATGATTGAGAAAACGAGATTGGGTTGCAGGAATCAATAGATAGCTTGCACTAGATATCTCTTGGATCCTTCTAGCCTCTCCCAAATGGTTGCCTATAGGGGTCTTTATATAGGAATTCTCAAGGGTAACTCCTATGAAATGTAGGCAGCCTCGTAAACGAAGAGCCCGGCGTAGATTCCATGGCATATTCGCTGGTGAAGGTTACAGACATGGGAGGTGGAAAGCTAGCAGCCAGTAGCCAGAGAAGTGGCTGTGCGCCAGCCTGGTGCTCCAGCTAGGTGTGCCACTTATGTGCTCCAACTAGGTGCTCCACATTGGTGCTCTAACTTGGTGCTCTCCCCTACCTATCTGAATTTCTAATTGGGTTGCGGGCTTGCTATCAATTTGTGCATGGTTTAACTGATGGGATTGGGTTTGGCATATCCAAAGCAACATCTGGAAAATTTATCTATGAGCCACCTCAAAATCAAGGTGTCTACTGATGCCCCGCCCTGAGTGAGGTCGAGGGACGGAAGGAACCAAGTCTGACGCTCAGGGTTGACAAGATACCCCCATTTTGCGGTTACAGAAGGATGATGTTTGTTGTAGGCAGTAAGTCACTTATTCGGCGGATGCACCAAAAGTCATGACTTGTTGCCAAATTCAAATGCAAATGCGAAATGCGTGCAACTACTGATCTAAATGCCGGAAATGTGATGCCAGTGCAAAAAAACAAATGCAAGAGCCGATCTTGAAAGCCGATGAAAAACCGATACTTGACGTAAGAATGGATGCTTTTAAGGCGATGCAATGCTGATGCTAGTGCTGAAATAATGGCAAAGATAAAAGGAATCCCGCACACAGATGGAACCATTGGCAGGAAAATGATAAGTTGTCGGACTCATCAACCAGATTATTGAGGTTATCATCCTAAAGAGACGGGATAGACAAGCAAGCTGAGTCTTGTCAACCTGGATACCTGACAGCGTGACGGTTGTCAATCGAGTAGTTTGGGATACCAGCCTAAAGGAAAGGGGCATGACAAACATATCATTTGTCAAACAAGAAGGCCCTGTCCGCATGGACCAAGGGCAAACAAAGTGATTTCGCACCCGCGAAAACTCGGAAGAGAAAAGAGAAAGAGGACCTCGATCGCCCGGTCAAAAGTCGAACAATTGGATTTCGTGCCCATAGAAACCCAGAAGAGAAAAGGATAAGGACCTTGATTGCCTGGTCGAAGGTCAAATAGGCTAAATTTCGCACCTGCAAAAATCCAAGCGAGAGGATAAGGACCTTGACCGCTAGGTCAAAGGTCAACTCTGACTGCCTGGTCAGAAGCCAAGGAAAAGGATTTCGCGCCCTTGAGAATTCAAGGAAAGCAAAGGAAAGCACCTTGATCGCCTGGTCGAAGGTCGACTCTGACCGCCTTGTCAGAAGCCAAGGAAAAGGATCTCGCGCCCGCGAGTATCCAAGCAAAGGAAATGACCTTGACTGCCCGGTCAAAGGTCGACTCTGATCACCTGGTCAGAAGCTAAGGAAAAGGATTTCGCTCTAGTGAGAATCCAAGGAAAGGACCTTGACTGCCTGGTCAAAGGTAGACTCTGACCGCCCGATCAGAAGCCAAGGAAAAGGATCTCGCGCCCGTGAGAATCCAAGCAAAGGAAATGACCTTGACTGCCTGGTCGAAGGTCGACTTTGATCGCCTGGTCAAAACCAAGGAAAAGGATTTCGCTCTCGTGAGAATCCAAGATGAAGGATAAGGACCTTGATCGCCTGGTCAAATGATGAAACAAGCTGGATTTCGCGCCTGCGAAAATCCAAGCGAGAGGATGAGGACCTTGACCGGCAGGTCAAAGGTCAACTTTGGCCGCTTGGTCAAAAGCCAAGGAAAAGGATTTCGCACCCGTGAGAATCCAAGGACAACAAAGGAAAGGACCTTGACCACCTGGTCGAAGGTCGACTCTGACCACACGGCCAAAATCCAAAGAAAAGGAACTCGCGCCCGCGAGAATCCAAGCAAAGGAAATGACCTTGACTGCCCAGTCAAAGGTCGACTCTAACCGCCCGGTCAGAAGCCAAGGGAAAGGATTTCGCTCTCGCGAGAATCCAAGAACAAGGATACGGACCTCTACCACTTGGTCAAAAGGTCAAACTGGCTGGATTTCGCACCTACGAAAATCCAAGCGAGAGGATAAGAACCTCGACCACCAGGTCAAAGGTCGACTCTGACCACCTGGTCAGAAGCCAAGGAAAAGGATTTCGCGCCCTCAAGAATCCAAGGAAATGACCTTGACCGCTTGGTCAAAGGTCGACTCTGACCGCCCGATCAAAAGCCAAGGGAAAGGATTTCGCGCCCGCGAGAATCCAAGGAAATGACCTTGACCGCCCAGTCAAAGGTCGACTCTGATCGCCCGGTCAAAAGCCAAGGGGAAAGGATCTCGCGCCTGCGAGAAAAAAAAGGAAATGACGTTGACCGCTGGGTCGAAGGTCGACTCTGACCGCCCGATCAGAAGCAAAGGAAAAGGATTTCGCGCCCCGAGAATACAAGGAAATGACCTTGACCGCCCGGTCGAAGGTCGACTCTGACCACCCGGTCAGAAGCCAAGGAGAAAGGATCTCGCGCCCACGAGAAAAAAAAGGAAAAGAAAGGAAATGACCTTGACCGCCTGGTCGAAGGTCGACTCTGACCGCCCGGTCAGAAGCCAAGACAAAGGATTTCGCTCTCGTGAGAATCCAAAAAAGCAAAGGAAAGGACCTTGACCGCCAGGTCAAAGGTCAAACACAAGGATCTCACTCCGACAAGGAAAAGAGGAAAAGAAAGGATATAACCTTGATCGCCCGATCAAAGTTCAAACAAAAGGATTTCACGCTTGCGAAAATCCATGGAAAGAAGAGATGGAAGGATCCCGTCCACCTAGAGTGAGAATCCGACAAAAAAAAACTGAAAGCGATAGTCCCTGGATTGTCCCCCAGGAAGGAAATTGGTTGCAGTCGCACTCTAGAGGGCAAAACTGTAATTGTGCTCGCTATTGGCTCTACAGCACGGAAACCGGAGTTCTTGCTGAGATGCATGTGCAAAATCCTATGAAGGAACCTTGCTGGAGTATTGATCTGAATTTGCTTTGTTTGCATGTTTTGCAAAGAGTTGGAGCATATCTGCAACTCTCTGAAACTGGAAGGGCTTATTGCAAACTTCTGATTGTTGTGTTGTTGCGGTGATATTTGATATTCCGCTGGGCGCTTGCAAGTGTCTGCTCCACTATGATTTGTCGCACCCTCATGGTATAAGGGGGGTTTCTACAAGTCTCACAATCTCAGGGGGTTTCTGCAAATTTCCCCATCTGGTGAACTTGAAGTCTTGTGCATTCATTTTCTTGGCATTTCCTTTTGCCTTTTGTAGACTGTAGAGTGCAGAGGACAACAATGCAATTCTCGCAGCCATTCTGTGCTTTGGAACTTGGAAATTAAGATACTTGCACTGCTTGTATGTGATGAGGCCCACTGGATAACTGTCATATCTTCTAGGGTATCTAACCATGGTGACACCAAAACACTACTCTGATGTCTTGCAAACATTGATAGGTGCATTGACTACTGAGGATCATGAGTATTTGGAGGTTTAGGGCCTGTCCTCCCCGTTGTTGAATATTGCTACGGTTGAAATGAACTAGCACTTGTTGTGCGCTGTGGCTAGATTCTGGGAACCCACTTTCCATGCCTTTTGCTTCAGGCAGATAGAGCTTACTTTCCCTGGAAGAAGTATGGCAGACCCACGGGCTATTGTCATGTTAGCCAATTTCATGCTTGCGTCAACTGATATGCTTATCCCGCTGTGCTTGTGAGAAGCCTCATCTGCATGCTCCCAAAAGTAGTACTGTCCCCATGATCTTCTTGACATAGAAAGGCAGCTGGCATGCCCCTAGCCAAAGACCTAACTCCAATTAAAGAGCAGTCGACATGCCCCTAGTTGAAGATCCCTTTTTTTGCCAATATTCCAACTCAAAAGGCAGTTGGCATGCCCCTGGTCGGGATGCGGACAAATGCCTTGCAAAGCGATGCAAAATGCAAAAGTGGTGAACTCACCAATGCTAAATGCCAAATGATTTATGCAAGACTTATAAGATGGAAGCAAGATTTATGCGTGGCTAGAAGATATGGCCTCAGCACCGAGGAAGCCTTCATTGTCTGCTATAAGGAACTAGAATGTCCTCAACTCACTTGGTGCTGCCATGATACCTAGGTTTATGGTGGCTCTCACTCAACCAATGGGTTTTTGGGATAAAATGGGCTCCATGCCAAACACCTAGGGCCCTACACCTACTCTTTTCAATAATTCATTTTTCTTTTACTCCCTCAAAGGCATACTGACTTACCCTATCCCTACTTGAAGGTAATAAACACCTAGGCTGAGGGGTGGTTGCTCTTTCAGTTTGATGTAAAAGGGGTGGCTAGTCCCTTGGCAAATATGGGCTTGGTAGCTATATGCTTCGACTCCTCTCCAAGCTATGTGATAGGGATAGAATCATCTTGCATGCCTCTCTCATTGTAGCCAACTTCTATCTTCTTATTTCTTTTGTGCTCCAAAGTCTATGTTGTTTCTTTATTGCTCGCACTCTCACTTATGCCCTAACTTTTTTTTTTCTCCCTCTAGAGGTGTAGGCCCCTTAGGAATTTGTACATTTCGCCCACTTTCCCGTGGATAGTGGCTCCCTTACCTCCTAGGTCACACAGGTAGTAACGCGTGAGGAGGATCAAACTCTTCCTAACCAGGTAGGCTTCCGATTTTCCTCATCGGGCAGTAGTTATTCCAATGTTTCATATTTTAATTACAATGCAAACAAAAGGAAAGTACAATGCATATGATGTGATTTATGATGTCCAGATGCAGTAATTTAAAATACTGGAATGCTAAAGCAAGAAACATAAAGATGCATGGCCTACAATGGAACGTTTTGCAAGGCTTAGGGGTGGCCGATGATCATTGGTAGTGCTGTTCAGTTAGGAGCCGTTGATGGGTGACGATCATCGGTCCAGCGAAGACTTTCTTTGATTCTTGGAGGACCATAGTTGAACCTCGGTCCTTGTGATTCTGGCTACAGTGGTGAGACAACTGTTGTTGCTCTCTGATTCTGCCGTGCTCTGTAAAATCATCCGCGAGCATTTCCAATTGTTCTTGGAGAAAAAAGTCTAGATCTCCAACTACCATCTGTCAGGCTCCCTGTGTTTGCCTTTCGAGCAAGATCTTGCAATACTACTGCCTAATGCGCTGCTGACAGTTCTAAGTTTGACAGCATTGTACAACTCTGTAACTGCTTATAGGTCTGCTCTATCTCTGGAAAAATTCTTCTAAATAAATCCAATCTGCTGGCGACTGTGACATTGAGGCTATGAACAAACTCTAGCTTGGATTCAATACGCCTACAATGGTAAAGTTAGTGAAATCACGGGAAATAATCATCTTTATGGACTTACCGAAGCATGGGGATCTCTTCTGCTAGTTCTGACGCTCGTATCCCAAATCCTTCGTGCTCTCTCTGTTCTTCCGCCTTGATCGGCTCGGCAGTTCATTGGCCGTATCGCCCAAGGGATTACTTTCTCATATCCCTAGTTGCAACACAAACTCTCGACCATTAGGCATGGGTTGTTGTGAACGGCCAGTGGATGATAGACTCAAGAGCGAGAATGAGATTAACTGGCTCAAATTGGTTGACACAGTACAAAACATTATAGGTTCAAGCTTGAAGCAGACAGGGTTTGAAGCTGAACAATGAGACTGCCTCAATGGGAGGGCAAATCAAACTAATGACTCCCTGAAGACAACTGACATGCGAAAGGGGAGAATACAATAAGATTGGTAAGACAAATAAAAGAGCAGATAAAATCAACAAGAAAAAAAGGAATTGACTCCCGAGGGGCCTGCTGCTCCCAGGTCTGAATGCTGAGGTAATGGCTGGCTAACTATGCTAGGTTGTGCTGGTGGTGCTTGTGTGGCTGCTGATGTGGGCGCGGGGCTTGCCGCCTGTTTGTTAATCACAATGACCTTCTGGTCAATCAAGTCCTGGATTGCGTTCCTCAGTGTGAGACAATTGTCTATCGAGTGACCCGCGAGCCGATGGAAATTGTAGAATGCATTTGCATTATACCAGGCAGGAAGCAGACTTGGTGGCGAGCGCACCTCAGGCAGCCTTAGGAGGGATGCGACTTTAGGGAATACCATGCTCAACGGTTCCACTAAAGGGGTATAGTGGCACCTATCACTGTGTTGCCGCCTTGGCTGCGGATGTGCCAATGGCGGGCGCATCACCACCTGAGGGGCAGGATAAACTGGAGTGGCAGTGAGTGTGATGTGCATTGCATGAGGTGCTCTAGGTGTAGGCGTGGGTGCATAAACTACTTGTTGCTGAGGGGGCGGATGGACATTCGTCGGTGCAGTAGGGGATCTAATGTAAGAAATTGTATCCTTGGAGGCATCCCGCCTCTGGGGTGGATTGGCATTGTGGTTGTTGTTGCTGTTGCTAGCGCCACTATGTGAGGAAGTGGCTTGCTTGGTAAATGCAGAGAGCGCTAGAAAACTGCCGCCGTACAGTGAGCTCTCAACACGGGCACCCACCCGGAGTAGTGCAGAAAATGTGGTGACTGGTTGTATGCTTAGCAGAGCCCCGACTACTGGTTGTGCTCCTCTGATCACGATCTCAATAGACTCCTCGTTAGAGGGTCTATCTTTGACTTGCGAAGCGAAGGATCGCCAATGTCCAACATACTTGCCAAATGTTTCTTGGGGTTCCAACATACTCGTCCAACGTACCTGCTTTGGGACTAAGTCGAGATTGAAGGAATACTGTTCCAGGAATGCCTACGTAAGGTCGTCCCAAGTCTTGATGGTGGCCATGTCGTGGAAAGTAAACCACTTCAACACGGGCCCCGAGAGACTCTTCTGGAACAAGCGGATTAACAACCTTTTGTCAGCCTGGAGTTGAGCAAGGTCTCCACAATAGGCTCTCAAATGGGAAATGGGGCAACCCCTACCATTATATTTGTCGAATACTAGGATTTGGAAATTCAGGGGGAGAGTCGCCTCTGGGAAATAATAGAGGTCCTGGAATTGGTAGGAGCGGCGGTCCCCACCTTACACTTGTCAGTGACTGCACTCTAGATCATTTACTCTCGCGAGGAGAGCATCCGGAGCTACTGTAGCTGTGGATTGTGCAGTAGAGGCGGGTGTCACGTACACTGTATGGGTCGCCCCTAAGGGCTCCTTCAGAACCACCATTCCGCCGTCTAGTGCTACGGCAGGATGGCTAGTGTACCCATGCATGGGTGCATTGTGTTGTGGGACAAAGGATGTGGCTTGTGTGTGGTAAAAGGGTGAAGATAATGCAGGGGGTGGTGCAACAAGTGGTGCAGAGTGTGGGAGCCAGAGATGTTGGACCGGAATGGCCTCAGGTACAATGCTCATGGCGTGTGCTCCCGTCAACCGAGATGGCTGATCACCAGATAGGAGGGATGCATGCTGTGGTGGGTGCTGTGTAGGTGTAACAAATGGTAATGTCGACACCCCTATCGCTGCAGAGACAAGGGATGGCGACGGCTGTGGTGGTAGTGCGGTGGATGCAAACTGTGATCCTAAGGCTGGTTGCATAGGCAACTCGAGAGCTGGAAAGGTCAGGACTGAAAAGGGTTGGAGTGCCAATGCTAATCCCTGCAGCTGCACGGTCATGGGATCATCACCGGTGGCTCCAAAGGATGGAGGCAGAACAGGGGACGAGGAGTCTGGAAGCTGAGATCCTAGTTGTCCAAACTGGGGGGAGGCTACTATCGAAACAGCCGTAGTCGGAGGAGGGCTGGTAAACACATAGCCCTGAGGAGAAACAGACTCAACTGCTGTGGCCCCAACAGCAGTAGACGACCTAGCAGGTGGTCCTGAAGGTGGGGTAGTCACAGGGACACGGAAATGAGGTTGTGGAGGTCTTCCAGAAGCCAGGGCAAAAGTTGGGGCAACACTTACAACTAGAACAGAAACAAAGGAAGAGTATCCCGAGACAGGGACCTCCTCCTGGACAGCAGAGGAAAGGGACTCATTGGCATGCTGGTCCATGGTGGATCGCAAGCGAGTAAGAATCAGACTGCACAAGGAAGAGTAGGATGAATCCGAGGACAAGCTATCGTCGAAAGTGACAGATAACTCGGGAGACGCGGTCTAGAATAGGGTCGCAGGTAGAGTCAGCGAAAGGAAAGGTCTCGAGCTTAGGCTAAGGAAACTCGCACAGACAAGAAACCTATGCACATAAACAAACAAGTTAGAAAAGATGCAATGTTTATGGTGGTATGAGATGCAAAATGCATGAAAGCCTCTAGTATGTGCTCCCTCGCAACCTAGGGGTGTCCTACCAAGCCGTCTACTCCGGGTTCACACAGGGGTGAATGGGTCTCTGACTCAAGGTTAGAAAGATTAAGGTCACCATTCTAAATCCCAGCCAAAGCTTAGGCAGTGAATGGGTGATGCATTCGAAGCCTCATCCTCTGCCAAAGCAGTAGGCTGTACCCTCTACTAACACCGACACGACCCCGGACAAGGGAGAACACACCCGATATTTCATCCCATGCCAAAGCCATAGGATGAGACACCGAGAAATGTCCTTCGCAAACTGCATAGGTGGACTCAGGAAAGGAGAAGATGCATGTCCTATATGATGAATGCAAAGCATGCTTTATGTTTTTTACTTGCAAGTTTATTAAACTATGGGGGAAAATTTGCAATTTGTCACTAGTTTGCCTTATGTTTTATTGATTTTGGTTTTTTAAATTTTCGTTAACCAAATGGGGAGAGCAGACATGTCTCTAATCTCCTAAACATGGAATGTACAAGAAGGGAAATAAACATACAAATTAGCCATGAATTAACAAACAAAAGCGTGTGCAGGTGTAACCATGCTGGCGAGGAGATTCCGCAAATGAATGCGAAATCGGACGGCAAAATCACGTCGAAAAAGCAAAATAAATGGAGTCGCCACCTAATCTATTATGGAAGACAAGGAAAACCATATACATGAAGAATCATGCAAAAAA
>JAMKQA010024404.1:0-17399 GCA_024699735.1 Posidonia australis
TTTTGAGCCCAGTGGGGCCTTGTGTTTTAGGCTGGATCTGGTTAGAATGTGTGTTTTGGGAAGAATCCCCAATGGTGAAAATGGAATTGTTTTGGAAAGAAAAATGAAATTCCAAAAGGGTTTTGAAAGGAATGTTTTGAAAGAAAAGTGGTTTTGGAACGAATTTCCAAATGTTTTGTAAGAAAAGAATTTGGTTTTGGGATTGAATTCCCAAGTGATTATTTATTAAAAGAGAATGATTTTCAAAGGATAAAACCAAGTTTTTGCAAAATAATAGGAAACAGGTTTCTTTTGGTTTTGCCGAGTTTTCTTTGTGGTTGTGTGTTTTGGGGGCCCGTACTAGGTGACTTAGATGTCACTCACGCGTGCTGTTTGGTTTTCAGGTGCAGACCGCGTGTAGCTAGGTTCCGGTGCAGGAATTGGAGCTTCTAGCCACACATCGAGATCCTAGAGGTGAACCTTAGTTACAGTCCTTTTGTTCTGTAATTTTGTGTAATTATGCTTGTGATACTGTGTTTCGGTAACGTACCGGGTTCAGGGCGTTACAACATGAACTAGTTCTAAAACACCCAGGATCCTTGCAGCTAGACCAGAACAAAAAAGAACTACCACAAATGGAAGGCGAAAAATGGTGACAAGCAAGAGGAATCCAATTACAACTCAAATCAATCAGTATTCCTCTAGAGGCTCCATCGGAGCATTAAAGCTTGGGACTTGAGCAGCGAGAAAATCATTTGTAGGCACTAGAATCTCCAACGATCATGGTAGCATTAGAGGCTGCGGTCTCTATTGCTTTATGAAGGTTGAAGGTTTTCACTTCATTCAAAGTTGTAGTTTCGACTATTATAACACTGTCAAATCTATTGAGGAGAGGTTTGTCAAAATAGATCTCAAATAAATCAAGAATTTTATATATTAAAATTCTATTTTTAAATCTATTCATGAAAATCGTGAAATGCGGAAGCATACCTGAATCTATGAAAAAAATCGTGAAATCCCTCTTGCTCTAACGTAGATCCGGTCTTCCAAACCACCAAGCTTCTCTTGTTCTTCTTCCTCCAAATGAGGGTGAGAGAGACGGAGGTCAAACTAAGGGTTTGGGGACCATGACCCCATTATATAGTAAACTATGATATTGCACATTTTCAATTTAGCCCATCAACAAATGAAAAAGTACGCTTATGGTCTCTACACATATATCAACCCACATCACTTAAGATCTCAATTGGCTCATCCCAAAAACCAAATAGATCACTACTATGAGCCTAATCAAAAAATAACCTATAATACTTTAATTTATTTTAGATTGGCTCATATATATTGTTGGATTTAATCCAACAATCTCCCACTTGAGCCACACATAAAATTAACAATTAAAGCATTAAAACTTTATGAGATGCTACAAATGGTTATTTTAACAAAGACATCTTACAATCTGGTCCATGAATTGTACCAACATAGTATCAAAAATGTTTTCATTACTTTAGGCTTAATTCAACCTACAATGGTCACTAATGCTAATACAACCAACGACATGGATCAAGTGTGGATGTGTAGCATGAAATTTAGGCGAAGTGATATAAACACACCCATATCCAACTAGTCCAAACTTTAGTGAGATCAACATAAACATCCAGAATGTAAATAATCTAAAACCTTATTTCTGTAGAAAACAACGTCCATAACAATAGAGCATCTAAATACAAACTTCAACTAAACTAATACATTATCAAATGGTACAACACCCATATGAAAAATATACTCATGAAAGACCATCGGTGGTACTCTTTTAGTAAGCGGATCCGCAATCACAGAGTTTGTCCCCATATGCTCTATAGATAACTGAAACTGAACATTCGTGATTCTTTCTTTCACAATCAGGAACTTAATGTCTATATGCTTAGACTTTGAAGAGCTTCTGTTGTTATTAGAATATAGCACCGTAGATTTATTGTCACAACATAACTTAAATGGTCTTTCAATTCCATCTACATTCTGTTGACCTTTGACAAAATTCCTTAGCCATATTTCTTGATTGGACGCCTCATAGCATGCTACGTACTCAGCTGCCATAGTAGAAGGAGCTATAAGTGTCTGCTTGACACTTTTTCAAGCTATAGCTCCTCATGCAAACAAGTTATAACACCCGTAAATTAATTTTGTAATTATTTACATTATAATGAATTTATTCCTAGATGGGTGTTACTATTCTGATGCCTGTTTGTGTGGTTCTGTGATTTTGGACTTAGGCCTCATGGGCCGGCTTCTGTTTGCGTGCTCCTGTGCTTGGTTGGCACTGCGCATTGTGGCACTGTGCTTGTGGGTCGGGTGTGGGTTTGTGTGGGGCCCGCGATTGTGGGCCGGTCGGTGGGAGTGATTGGCACAGTGGGTTGTTAGTTCGTGCGGGAGGCCGATGGTTGCACTATGCATGCAACTACTACCCTCAGCACATATTTATAGTCGCAGCTGACGGCCTTTCCTTCGCACCTCTCCTCCTCTTCCCCTGCTTCATCGTCTCCTCCCCGAGCACGCCACCTCCTTCTTCTTTCCTCCTCCCATTTTCCTCTCCCTCTCCCTCTACTCGCCCATCCCCACTCACTCCATCCCTCCCTCACTCACTCTTCCTCTTCCGTTTCTCCCCATCTCCTCCCTTGTCTATCCCCTGTTCGGTGTGCTCGAGGGTGTGCAACGGTGTGTGGAGCTCCAGTGAGGTGTCCCTAAGGTCATGAAGTGGCCAAGGACGCGTAGAGTGGCCAAAGTTGGCCAGAGATCAGAGTTGGAATGCTAGAGAGTGCGTTGCAAGTATGCACCTTGAACCACTGTATAGAAAGCATGAAATTGGTAGAAAATGATAGGAACGCATGAAATGTAGGTAAATTTATATTCCTAGAATTTATTGTGATTTTATGAGAATTTATTATGGTATTTATGGTGTTTTATGACTGTAGTTGAGGTTTGGGTCCTCTTGACCCTTCTGTCTTTGCGAATTTATATCTTGATGCATGATAAATGGATTTTGCTTTTGTTTGTTGTGATTTGGAGTAGACTCGAGGGTCTACACCTCATGTTTTATGTGAGATTCTTAGTACTTGTTTTGGGGATCCGATCATAGGTCCCACTTTGGGTGATTTCAAAGGTTTAAGTTTTAGGCTGTTTTCTGGAATTGCAAAATTCAGCATACCGATGTGGAAATGGCATACCGAATCAATATTTTTCGGTATACCAAATCTTTTCGACATGCTGATCTTTCTATCAATTTTGATCTTCCAGTCGATTCGGTCTACTGAATCTCTCTGGTCAACCGAACCAGGAAAATTCAGCATACTGAATCCATTTTTCGGCATGCTAAATCAGGGCCCAGTGGTTTTTTATAAAATGTATTTTACATGGGATCTCGGATTGGTTTGTTTTGTCCATTTGAGATGAGATTATGAGTCGTCAATGGTGGTCCCATGGGACACCTAATGTACCGTTTTGCCGAGGTTTTGAAAGAGTTCTCAAAGATACAAAATGGTTTTGAAAATGGTTTCAAAGAGATGGTTGGCCATTTTGGAAAATAGTTTTCTTGGTTTTCAATGTGTGGGTCGAGACACTGTGGGACATTGTCGTCGGGACCAAGGAATATGACGACATTCTCGGGTGGTCGGGCACGTCTCTCTGATTGAGGTTAGGGGCCGAGATACATGAGGTTGAGGGACGTCAGGTCTTGGAGGTATGAGACTCCCTGACTGTCATCTCAAGACTAGAGTTGTGGTCCGCAGGTTGAGGTATCTTGTGGTATGACAAGGAGGTATGATACTCCTGTTATCGTTGTGAGCACTGAGGCTCGAGTATCGTCGGGTGTGGAGGTATAACACTCCCTCCTGTGCACCGTGTGGAAGATACCATGAGAAGGCGTACCTTGTGGTGGCCAGTGCGGGTGGGACACGTGCCCCGTAGCAGGTAGCGTCCTGAGAGACAGGACTGTCTTCCCACGGAAGGGTTGGCTTTGTGAGGGTTCTCTAGGTGGGAAAAATCACAGGACGATGTGGCTCCCGCACAGGGTGGCACGTCGTGACAGTGCAATGCACTTCGGTGGCTGCTTAAGGTTAGAGTTGGTTACCTAGCACCGGACTCCCCGACTCACTATGTGTGGTTTTGGCCATTGAGAGCCTTGCTTGTAGTTTTGAGTTGGTAGTGTCCCATTTGTTGTTTTGGTCGGTGTGGACCTAGTTTGTGGGATTCTAATGAAATGATTTGCGAAATGAATTTAAAGGAAAATTAACTATCGTTTTGTTTTTCGTCGTTTTCGTGGGGTGTGTGTTGGGTGACTATTGTCACTCACGCTTTTCTCGTGTTTTTGAGTTGCAAGTGCAGGCATGCGGTGGGTTTAGCTTAGTTCATATAGTTCGGAGTCTCGTAGCCGCACATACGGGTTCCGAGTAATTGATATTTTCTGTTTAGCTTTTAATTTCCTGTAATTTAATTTGTTTAAAATTATTATGGAAATTTCAAGTGTGACACAAGTACATATAGCCTGAAGTGGATCTCCGACTATCTTGGTATCAAACAAAATCAGAGTCAGAATACCCAATGATCTCCAGTTGATCTGATTTCCTGTACATAAGTACGGAATCTTTTGTTCTTTTCAAATACCACATGACCTGCTTACAGCTTTCCAATGGTCCATCGCTAGATTGCTTAAGTATTTGCCTAATATGACAACAATGTACGTGAGATCCAGACACGTACAAACCTGAACATACATAAAACTTCCAACTGTCAAAGCATATGCAATCTTCTGTATTTTCTTATGTTCAAAATCATTCTTAGGACACTGTTTGAGACTAAACTTGTCTCCTTTAGCCACAAGAATATTTCCTGGCTTGCACTCACTCATACCATACCTTTTAAAGACTTTTTCAATATAGTTCTTTTGAGATAATCTAAGAATACCTTGAGAATGATCTCGAAGTATTTGGATTCCTACTACAAAAGAAACTTCACCAAAATCTTTCACCTCAAATTTGTTTGAGAGAAATTTCTTGGTCTTTATAAGTAAGTCCATATCATTAGTGGCAAGAAATATGTCATCAACATACAAGACTAGGAAAATACATTTACTCCCACTAAACTTATGGTATACACAATCATCTACTAAATTCACCTTAAAACTGAACAAGATGACGACTTAATAAAATTTTTGATACCAATGACAAGATGCTTGCTTTAAATCATAAATGGACTTCTTAAGTTTGCAAACCATTTTCTTTATGTCACCAAATGCAAAGTATTCTGGTTACACCATATAGATCGCCTCATCAATGTCACCATTAAGAAATATCGTTCTTACATCCATTTGATGTAACTCAAAGTCAAAATGAGCAATCAATACCATAATAATCCGAAAAGAGTCTTTCGATGCAATCGAAGAGAAAGTCTCTTTATAGCCAATACCTTCCTTTTGAGTAAAACCCTTAGCGACAAGACAAGCCTTATATCTTTCCATATTGTCCTGTGAATTCCTCTTGTTCTTAAATATCCATTTACAACCAATGAGCTTCGTACCTTCAGGAAATGGGACAAGATCCCAAACATCATTGTCTTTTATGGATTTAACTCATCATTCATGGAATCTATCCACTTTTGAGGGTCGGAACTATTAATTGCTTGATGGACATTGATTGGATCATCATCTATCAAGTCATTATTAACATGATGTTCTTGAAGAAATACGACATAATTATTTGAAATCGCACTTCTCTTTTCTCTAGTGGACCTTTTAAGTGGCATTGGTTCTTGAGGGAGTTGAGTTTGTTCTTCTTGAATGAGAAGAGGATTAACACTGTCTTGTTCCAGATTTGCCTTTTGAACAATGTTAAGAATTAATTCCTGATCATTGTCAATAGAAACTATAAGAAGAGAAACAAATTCTTCTTCAAAGACAATGTCTTTACTTTTATCTTCCCCCTCAAACTTAGCTTCTTCAAAAAAACTATCATTACACATCTCAAAAAATGACTTAGTAGTGGGATTATAAAACTTAAAACCCCTAAATCTTTTAGAATATCTAACAAAGTAGCAGCTAACAGTCCTTGAATCCAATTTCTTTTCATTAGGCTTGTAAGGCCTAGCCTCAGCTAGTCAGTCCCACACATAAAGACGCCTAATGCTAGGTTTCTTCGTAACCCATAATTCATAGGGGATTTTAGCCACTGCCTTAGTCAGTATTCTGTTTAAAATATAAGCTGCAGCCTTAAGTGCCTCGCTCCAGAGGGATTCTAGTAAATTATAATGACTAATCATACTCCTCACCATGTCCTTAAGTGTCCTATTGCGCCTCTCAGTAATACCATTCAGGGTTGCATGGTATATTGAGGAACAATACCACATTCTTCTAGGAACTTGGCAAACGAACCTGGACGTTGATCACTAGATCTGTCATATCAATCATAGTACTCACCACCACGGTTAAATCTAACAACTTGAATCCTTTTGATGAGTTGGTTTTCAACTTCAACATTAAATTGTTTAAACACATTCAAGGTCTATGATTTTTAATGAATAAGATATAGGTAGTCATAACATGAATAGTTGTCTATGAATGTAATAAAGTATTGTTGACCATTCCAAGATGCTGTAGGGAACGGTCCACGAATGTCCGTATGTATTAGTTCTATGACGTCTGAACATCTATTAACACCTAATCTTCTAACATTGATTTATTTTCCTTTAATACACTCAATGAAAATTTGAAAATCTGCTAAGTCAAGAGAAGGAAGAATTCCATCTGACACACGCCTTTCTATTCTATGTTTAGAAATATGTCTTAAACGCTTATGCCATAATAAAGTAGAATCCTCTCTTGATTTTCACTTCGTACCTCGAGATGTAGAATGTAAGGATTTATTATAAGAAGTTATTATATCAAGTAAATATAAATTGTCATTATGTACCAAAGAACCAGTACCAATAAGATTAGAATTTTGAAAAAAAACTTAATTTTCCATTTCTTTAAAGACAAGAATAACCAGATTTGTCCAATACAGAAACAGAAATTAAATTCCACCTAAAAGACGGTACAACAAATGTCTCTTTCAAATCCAAAAAATAACTAATTCATAACAACAATCTAAAATGAGCAATAGCTTCTACTTGAATTTCATTGCCATCACCCACAAAGATGTATCTTTTGCCATCACTTGGTGTCCGACAACTTAGTCAACTCTACATAGACACACTTATGTGAATGGTAACACCAAAATCTATCCATCGAGTGGGTCGAGGTACAAAAGCAATATTAACTTTAGAACAAACCAAAATAAAAGATGTACCTTTCTTAGCACGCTAAGCATGATACTTGGTACAGTTATTCTTCTTGTGCCCACCCTTCTTGCAAAAATGGTAAGTAAACTCAATCTGCCTCTACTGCTTCTTGGGTGAAACCATTGCAGCTTCATTAGGCTATAAATTTCCTTTTGCCTTTGTCCTTAGAAGTAGAAGTTAGATGAGCACTTTCTGTATTATCTTGCTTTAGTCTTTCTTCCTCTTGCACACAATGAGAAATGATCTCATTAAGGGTCCATTTCTCGTTCTGACAGTTATAGCTGATCTTGAATTGGTTAAATTACCGAGGAAGAAAAATCAAAACTAAATGCACGAGCAAGTCTTCTAACATCTCTAACTTAAGTACTTTTAGTTTTGAAGCAATGTTAGACATTTCAAAAATGTACTCTCTTATATTTCCCTTTGACTTGTACCTCAAGAAAATTAAATTTGCCAACAACGTACTAGTTTCTGCTTTTTCGTTCTCAGTAAATCGTTCCTCAAGATCATTAGGAAAGTCTCTAGCAGTAGTTTCTTCGAACATAGTACCCCGAAAGGTTTCTAGAATGGTGTGCCTAACGATCATCAAATTTAGCCTATTGGATGCTCCCACTCTTCATAAGTTTTCTTGTCATTAGTCGAACTATTAGACACTAAAGTAGGGGTTTGTTCCATCCTAAAGGCTAAATCGAGATCCATGCATCGAAGTACTATTATGACGTTCTCTTTCCAATATTTAAAATTGACGCCATTAAGTATTGGAATTGAGTTTATGTTGGCACTAATTGAGACAGATGCATTTACTAAATAAATTCAAAAATAGTTTAAAAACCATAATAATAGTTAATCCAATGTGAATCATATTACTTTAGGAATAAAGAAACAAACAAATAAATTCAATTAACAGTAGGGCCCATCTGAAGATACCTAGCGCAACATTAACATTTGACCTTTGAGTAGAAATGCCAACTTGTAAGTGGTACTCTTCATTGTAGTAATCAAATTATGATAATTAGCTCTATCAAGTAACAAATCTTCCTTTAGGTCGACTAGTTACCTACATGGTACAACCATATAATTGTTATGAATTTATTACTACAAGTGTATTTGATATTCAGCCAAATGGTAATCTTCCTTTAGACAGATTACTATCCACATAAATCTCAAATACACTAACATCTTTCTATCTTAAATAGACCAACCTAAGTAAAAAAGCCTACTTTGGTAAAATATTGCTTTGATCAATCTATTCTTGAATAGAAAACAATTTAATGTTGATCATCAATAATGAATTTATTTGATTCCAAAAGTCATGGTCTAACTATTATTCATTAAGGCATGGTAATCTAAAATTCATTTAACTTAAAGTGAATACTAACA
This sequence comes from Posidonia australis, assembly GCA_024699735.1. Taxonomy (NCBI): domain Eukaryota; kingdom Viridiplantae; phylum Streptophyta; class Magnoliopsida; order Alismatales; family Posidoniaceae; genus Posidonia; species Posidonia australis. The sequence continues at coordinate 8,686 of JAMKQA010024404.1, forward strand.
TGAATAATATGATAACCATGCAAAGACATTTGGAAGAAATGTCAAAGTTCAAGGACTAAATAGTAAAATTCTAAAAAATTTAGGACTAAATAAAAATTATAAAGTTCTATTGGATTTTCCATTAAATCAAGTGTCATTATAGAGTTTTCTTGAATTAAAATGAAAACTTTAATAAATAGTATAAATACAAGGGTTATCATGCAAATATTACGGAATAACTAATTAGATAGTTAAATGGATCCAAATTAAACCTGATTATCTGAAAAGTCAAAAGCCCTAATTGGCTTCAGAAACACGACGTTCGAAGAGAAGTGGTTGTAAAGCAACAACTGACAGCCAAATCGTCGCCAGGCAGGCGCCTCCTAAGCACCCGGATGGTGTTCCAATGCCTCTTGGGCGTCGAAACGGCTCGATGCAATGATGGCCAAAAACCAGATCAATATGATGTCATATTTACATGATTTCAGTATCAAGCGGCGATCGAAAAATCAAATCAATAAGATGTCATAATTACATGATTTTAGAATAGAGCAACACGACATCAGGATGGTTCATGCACGAATCAACAAAGGAAAGCAAAAAACTATTGATTTCCAACATGATTCAATCAAAAACTTAATATTCTATGATCAAAAGACATGATTAGGCTCTGATACCACTTATCAAAATAGATCTCAAATAAATCACGAATTTTATATATTAAAATTCGATTTTTAGATCTATTCATGTCATAATCCTTACGAATAAGTGTAAATGCAGAAGCATACCTAAATCCATGAAGAAATCGTAAAATCTCTCTTACTCTAGCATAGATCCGTTCTTCCGAACCACTAAGTTCCTCTTGTTCTTCTTCCTCAAGATAGGGGTAAAAGAGGAGGCCAAACCAAGGATTTAGGGACTATTACTCCATTATATAGCAAGCTATGATATTGCACATTTTTTAATTTGACTCATCAACAAATGAAAAAATACCATTGTAGTTTCTACATATATATCAACTCACATCACTTAAAATGTCAATTGGCTCAATCCAAAAACTAAATAGATCACTATTATAAGTCTAATCAGAAAATAACCTGTAATACTTTAATTGATTTTATATTGACTCATATATATTATTGGATTTAATCCAACAAATTTTAGATGATCCATTACCAGCTTGCCTACCTTCAATAGGGTCCCAACAATGCTTAACTTTCTTGACATTGGAGGAAGCAATAGAATAAGGCTAATTGGAAGGAGCAAGGTGACCTGTGCAGAAATCAATCGAGCTAATTATACGATTAAAAGTATTTCCGTAAACAGCTTGCGTATCTTTGAAAATAAGTTTGCTCCTAGTTAGCCAAATGAACCAAAAAGGCCACAACTAGGACATTCCAGGAGCAAAAATTAAGATTGAATTTATCGTGTTTAATCAATGAGAATATTTGATTTAAACAGACAATGTCTCATTGTCATAGTGGCTAAGAGAATTTTAAACTCACCACAGGTCTCGGGTTCGAATCCTGGAACATGTATAAAAATTCACCTAAACTGATAACAAAAATATATATATATTTGATTTAAACCAATAGAGTTAATCGATAGAGAGCTAGCTATATAAGAAAGTAGTTGTAGATTTCCAGAGAAAAAGGACAATAAGAATGAAGGTGAACACTTGATTTAGTGGCCATTTTACAGAGCTAACGGAGAATATTACCGCTCCAGACTCTCTTGCTAAGATTCACTTTATTAAGAACTTTGTCGTGAATGATAAGCTAGGAAAATATCTTTACCCTGAGAAGGATTGGGGATTTCCATATATTCCTAGACAAAAGGCATTTGAGGCCTCCATCATTGATATTGTGATAAGATTTCACTGAGTACAACTTTGTCAGGTGAGAACCTTCAGATTGATACGTCTCTAGAACGAGTGAAATGCAGGTTAAGAATTAATCGTTGGAGTTCCAACATATTAGTCAGGGGAGTGTTTAGATCAATGATGAATATATTTTGTAGATTGTTGCCAGCTTTCCTGACTAGTTTTAAATAGTGATCTTTTCGTCTCTAGCACCATTTGAGTTTACCATCTTCATGCCACAGGTTTTCCAAGAATAGAGTAGAGAAACCATTTTCTATTGTGAAGTTGTATCTGGCATTAATCACAGGGAAAGATTTTTTAGCTTCCCTCCCAAATGGGGAAACATGGGAGTTGAAAGTGTTTAGAAAAGCACCAAAGCTACTAGAGGAGAAGTACCTTTTCATGATGATGGAAAGTCATTTGCTATTGTGGTCAGAGAATAGCTACCAACTGAACTTTCCTTTTAAAGCACTGTCAAATGCCTCGATGTTAATAATTCCAAAACCATCCTAGGCCTCGCTACAACAAATCCGATTCCAATTAACCAGATAATAGCCACTATGGTTAGAACCAATATTCCATAGAAAATGCTTTCGAATGTAGACAATTCTATAAAGCACTCTTTGGGAGTTGAAGCACCAAGAGATAATAAGTTGGGAGTGCCGACAGGACAGAATTAAAGAGGATGACTTTACCTTGTAAGGAAAGGTACTTGTTCTTCCAATTGTCCAATTTGGTTTCCATTTTATTTAAGATGGAACTCCAATCCTTGTAGGAGACAGATATGAAATGAAGAGGTAAGCCAAGATAGGTAATTGATAGGGAAGAGAGTTCACATCCTAAGGTACAACGAAAGTATTGAAGGACTTGATCCTTAACCCCCACTCCAGAGAGGGAAGACCTATAGAAATTAAAATTTCAAGCCTGAACAGGCTTGACAGCAAAGAATGCACTTGAGGTTGATGAGTGAATAGACGGAAGGTTCCAAAAAGATAGGGGTGTCTTCTGCATATAAACTGGAGGCCTTGTATTGACTGAAAAGGGATAAGGCTTGTAAGCTGGAGGCCTTGTATAGACTTTTTTGGTGGAAATAAGAACACCAACAACCTCACACTCATACCTTAGACTCTTAAGAAATGGTCAGATTTCTATCATCCAGGAAGCCTTGGGAGGCCTGAATTTATGAGGTCCTTTCTTATTCAACAAATCTTTATTTGCACGCACCTTCCATAAAGCCTCCCAAAACCATTTGCTCCGGGCCATCATACAAGCTAAATACTTCCACACGATGGAATAACGTTTGCCCATTCCCTAAATGGCGTGCCATCACTAAATTGCAGCAGGAACCGTCTCCCTTGCCTTCTACAAGTACCGAAGAACAGCTAAATTAACTTACCTACTAACAATTTTCTGTAGTTTCCTAATCCCTACCACATCCCACTTTCCCATTCTAAAAACTATGGAAAGTTTTGGCTACCCAGGAACCCAAAAATTCTAGTCTTCATGTGGATGGACTCTACGGAAATCACACTCAGGTTCAATCTTCCGTCATGAAGACATACTAGCACTAGATCATCTTGGACAGATTGTTTCTTCCTGCCTCCGCGCACCCCTGACTCCACTACCTCTCAACTTATTACATAATTCAGTTTGTTTCTTCAGGTGCTTTTTTGTCTCCGTCAGCCCTACAAATTCTTGATTGTACATCTGCGTGGAGCTTACTCCGATCACAAATTTTATTGCATGCAAATGTTGTCCTGCCCTCCAATCACGTCATACTGATGTTTACCAATGTATTATGCACTGTCAGCCTGTGTTGTCCTTTCATATTAGTGAGAAGTCCTCTCCGTAAAAAAAAAACATACATCTCCCAAAACATCTTATTTCTCTGTGTGCCTCGAAAGCATGTCAAAATGTGTGTATATCATTAGCTCTTATTTTATAAACATCATCCTATAAAGGAAATGATTTGTGTAGGTGACTATAGGAAAATTTTCCTGTAGGCATCTCATTTATTTTAGTTTTCTGTTTTTTAAAATAAAATCTAATTATATAATTAGTTAATCTATAATATAATCTACTATGTGTTAAGGTTTCATCCTATTCTGAGTTATATTCAACGTTAAATTTTAATCTAAAATTTAAGGATCAAAATTTGGCAAAACATGTTGAAATTTAAGGTCTTTAGATTAGAGGTTATTGGTTGTTTGATTTAAATGAAAATTTCACTATGTATTTATAGATATCTAATATGTATATTTATACGGTTATTTCTTCTTCTTTATATTTTTATGAAAAATAAAAAGTTGTCAACATACTTCTTATATGTAGGCACCTACATAAAAAATGTCCTCAATTACAAAAGTAACTTATAATATTTTAATTGATTTTATATTAATTCGCATACTAGTCCAACACATCTAACTTTCTGGATTGTGGCCTTCGAGTTCATGAAGTTCTACTCATTTGGATTCTCACTACTAAATTTTATTTAGTTTACGAGGAAAAATTTTAGGGAGAAGTAAAATTTGTTTGTCCGTGTTCACCAATTAGTATCTTAGTTTCTTTTTTCTTTTCTTTTTGGAGTTTAGACCATACCTCTTAATATATACACCCATAAATCTAGAAAAAAAATCCCTCATAGGCGGGAGAGAAACCTTTATGGGAAGTAACTAGCTTGAAAATTCCTCAAATACTCTATTACTCTCACAAATGAGGAGACGGAGATTTCTAAAAAAAACGAGGAGACGGTGCAACTAAGCAACCAACTAGTCTATTTGCTCATGTGCATCTTACTTTGAACTTGTCAAATACATCATTTAAATATGACGAATTGCTCAAGAAACTTGAGAGGAGATGATGCATCCCTACAAGACGTACCACTCGTGTGTATTATTCCAATTTACACTCATCATCATGTTCATTCCTAAATTTAGACAAACAATATCGAAGAAAATAATGATCCTTTTATGCTTTCCAATTCACTCTTTCCATTTTTTGTTCAAACAATACTGGCTAATATCAAATCAAAGTAATCAAATCCTGTCCGGACAAAGCACAATCTTATTATTCCAATGGGAGGATTATGGGTTTGACTCCCAGTGCAAAACTACAACACAAAAAAACCTAAATGATTTCAAAATTTGTAGAATCTTAAAATAATTCCCATGGACGTGTGATATGAAAAGAAATAAGATTAACGAAAGATCTAACATTCACTTAAAGGACCGATGTGGAAGAAATCCTGGCTTCCAGCAGTAGTTAAGAAGGCAAGCACTTGAAATAGAAGCGTAGTAGCTAGTGATTTTGTATGCAATTTTGCAAGCACGGACCTCCAAACGGCTTACAGAAACCTGCCTAGTCATCAAATTTGCACATTCCCTTCTTTCAAGATAAAATAACTGTAAGACTACAACTACAAGGATTCAATCTTCTGGCAAACCTACAGCAATAACTCATTCTGATTACAGGAAAAACTAGTATGACGTTGAAGCACAAAAGAATAGCCGTATGTTCATGTAAGTAGCCAAACGATCCTCAACTATCTCCTGCTATTTGCGGTTTTGGTCTTGTCAAGGTTTGCAAGCTCCTCAATTAGCCTCTTTTCTTCACTGCTCAGCCTCTTTGGAATCTCCACCTGAACACGAACAAGCTGATCACCTCTTGCATTCGGCTTCCCAAGGAATGGCACCCCTTTCTTCGCCATTACTAATGTTGCACCGGGTTGTGTCCCTGCAGGGATCTTCAGATCCACAGATCCATCCACTGTTGGGACCTTCATTGTTGTCCCCAAAATTGCATCGAAGTATGATACCTTGCAAGTGTAAAGTATACTTGTCCCATCCCGCTTGAGCACTGGATCAGAAAGGACTTCAATGAAGACGTAAAGATCTCCTGGTGGACCACCTCTTCTTCCTGCATTGCCTTCCGAACGAACCCTCAAGCGGCTACCAGAATCTACACCAGCTGGGACTTTCAGGCTTATTCTCTTTGTCCTCCTAACCCGTCCATCACCTCCGCAGCTATTGCAAGGAGTAGAGAATTCCCCAGTTCCACTACAGGTGGAACAAGTCATTACTTGCTGGAACACTCCCAATGGTGTCCTAGCCTGGGATATTACCTGCCCTTGGCCTCCACAGGTGCTGCATTTGCTTGGCTTAGTACCAGGTTTTGCCCCAGATCCATCACACGTTCCACAGCTCTCAAGCCTGGTTACATCGATCTCTTTTTCCACACCAAATACTGCTTCTTTGAAATTCAGGACAATATTGTAACTTTCATCATCACCCTGCATTGGCCGATTCCTAGCAGCTCTACTTCCTCCCACACCCCCCATCCCACCCATACCTTCGAATAATGATTCAAACAGATCAAAGGGATTGCTGAAATCCTGGAATATGAAACAAGTATCTGGGATTAAGAGTGTACAGTATAGTTGTTTATAAGGTTGTGGATAAATTGCATCTATCCTTGTTGCCTCCTTTTGGAGTGACTTACCCCCATGCCCATACCAGAACCTTTTACACCAGCCTCCCCATATCTGTCATACAAAGATCTTTTTTCGTCATCTGATAAGACCTGCAAAAAATGATGTAAGGCAATGCATAATTCCTTCATACTAAGCATATAAGAGTCACTAGAATATAGGAAAAAGAAATATTTGCAAGAGGGAACATACTTCATACGCATTACTTATCTCCTTGAACTTTTGTTCTGCTCCTAGTTCTCTGAGACGAAGAGAGAAAGCATTAAATTGTACCACCTCTCGGCATGTTTTTTAAGGGATAGATGTTATATTGTAAATTTTCCAAGAACCAAATCAAGAACATACATACAGAAATGTTAAAAATCCCACAAAATACAATCTTCTCAAGTAAAGTAAGCATCAAAAGAGAGCATATAGAGCAGATATCCTGTTCATATCTGATTTTGGCAGGATTTCCACAAACAGTATCTGTGCTTTTATCCCACAAATAAAGATACCAATTCAAATCACCTGACCCAGAATTAGAAGTATATATGTATGGTTTGTGTTCTACCATGCAATTTATATGTATTTGCAAATTTTAGTGCCATACAAACGTTGAATTCAGTGCCACTCTATAAAGTGCCAGTGCTATGCATGCTCATATCCATTTCCGTAATGAAGGCAGCAGGGAAACTACTTGATAAAAAATATCAATCAAACTACTAGGTGTATATCTCTATTTAATGAAAGTTTAGCAATGTGTATTCAAATTGAGTGTCCACTGTCCAAGTTAACTTGATTTCACTTTTTATGAGATAAAAATATATATCATTTCTCTTCCAAATGTAATCTACCTCCATACAAGCAAGCAAGTTGCATTTATAGCCTCATGTTCACTTTGATTAGCAAAGAAAAAACTCAGTTATCTTCCTTTCAAGTTTTATGGCAAGATTGCATTTGGCCTTATATTTTGGTATTTTTACATATAAATGTATACCTAAATTTTATTGGACCATGTATCTATTAGAAACACCATGTTTAATTCGACTGACCAGTCCCTAGTTGGGACTCAACAAACTAGTCCTGAGCAACCACATAAGATATTATGAAAAACTTTTTCATAAAAAAGGCTATTCCGAAAAACACATGATTCATCGATAGTGACACCATATTAACTTAGTTGCAAATTTTCAAACAAAAAATAAAGGCATAAAACCCTAAACCAAAAAATAGTAGCAATCAAGAAAAACTTTAACAACTTGTCCATCCCATCCCCTTATATTCTCCAGAGCTCTTCACTTCCAAGTCCAAGCACCTCAAATAATATCACAGATAACAGAACTAAAATAATTAACTAAGTTTAAAAGCTTAGTACAACTTAATGCCAAAATATATCTTCCAAGATCCAGAAATCATCTGGTCCCACTGCCACAATTGGATGATGAGCATAGGCTTCAAAATAGGCGTTTCATGTACAACCATGGTTCAAAACATAGATTTCATATTAAACTTCAATATTTCCAAGATAGGATGTATTCAGATATCTATTGAGATCATCAGTGGTATATCGTATCAGATGATAGAAATCCTTATGTAAATTGTTGGCATCCTGGCAATGTTACTCAAAATTCAAAACCATGCACACAACCATTGTTCCAAAAAAAGAAGGAAAAAATGGCTGTTTAAATGCTGTTTAAACGCTTTTTACATTACTTATTGTCATTGACATAAATTGAGTATTTAGGTACTTATTTGTTTATTTATGCTTGTCATTTATTTGAGTATTTAGGTACTTATTTGGTTACTTATGCTTAGGTACTTATTTGTTTACTTATGCTTATCCTTACATATTAAGTTATGTTACTTATGTTTAAGGTTTTGGGCTTAAGAACTCAAGTCTCCAAGAGTATCAACTCAATATGTAAGGATAACTTGAATACAATGTAGCAAATATGAGGTCATCAAGTGTATATACGTAAAGATTAGTATTACATATGCAAGAAACTCAAGTCTGCAAGAGTCTAAATGACATATTAACATTATGGCGATTATGCGCCTATGGCGGCACGTTTGAAAAGGGCATCTGTGTAAAACACACAGTTTATAAGATGTACATTGTTGGATATACTATTAGTTACGAATATGGATTAGATGAATTATTGGATATCTATGTAATGGGAGTCTCCTATATATATGTAATCATTCTCATAATAATGCATTAATCCTTAATCTTTACCCTAATCTGACATGGTATTTAGGGTTTAGCCACTTTAAACCAAAAGAGAGAGAGAGAGAGAGAGAGAGATGGGGAAGAACAACAACCATAGCCCAACCCACCTGTTGCCACCAACATCCTACACGCCTACCAATTGCTGAAGAACACCGCCCCCCCCCCCCCCCCCCCCC
>JAMKQA010024405.1:0-32402 GCA_024699735.1 Posidonia australis
TTACACGTTACACGAATATACGTTTAGTACACGAATACACATTTAGTACACGTTTAACGTATATAATGATAAATAATGATAAATAAATATTAATATAACGTGTATTTAACGTATACTAAACAGGTAGTCATGTACTATGTACACGATTAGTTAACGTGTACTAATCGTGTACTTATCGGATTTTTTACCTTAGACACGAAAACGACCCGTTTAATAATCGTATCTAATTATTAGACACGATAAGTACACGAGACACGATAAGGCTAAACCCAAACACGGTTATATCGTGTCGTGTTCGTGTCGTGTTATCGTGTCATGTCAGAAATTGACAGGTCTAGCCAAAACCACACACAGTGAATCGAGAAGTCCTGTGCTAGGAAACCAAACTTTGGCCACAAGTAGTCCACCGAGGAGCGACCTTGGTGTTTTGCACTGCCACGATGAAGCCACCTTGTGCAGGAGCGATCACCGTCTAGCGATTCTCCCTACTTAAAGAACCCTCACAAAGCCAACCCCTCCCTAGGAAGGTTGTCCTGTTTCTTAGGATGCTATTAGCTATGGGGCACGTGTCCCACCTACACTTGTCACCACAAGGTACGCCTCCTCACGGCGTCCTCTACACATGGTGCTCAAGAGGGAGTGTCATACCTCCACATCCGACAACACCTGAGCCTCAGTACTCACAGCGACAGTAGGAGTATCATACCTCCTCGTTATGCTACAAGACACCTCAACCTGCGGACCACAACCTTAGCCTTAAGACGATAGTCAAGGAGTCTCATACCTTTAAGACCCGACATCCCTTAGCCTCAGGTATATCGACCCGCGACCTCGACCAGGTAGTCGCGCCCGACCACCTGAGAATGTCGTCACATTCCCTAGTCCCGACGACACGGTCCCACACTATCTTGGCCCACACATAGAAAATTAGAAAAACCATTTTCCAAAACGTATCAACCATTTCTTTGAAAACCATTTTCAAAACTATTTTTATATCTTTGAAAACTCTTTCAAAACCTTGGCAAAATGACATATCAAGTGTTTCAAGGGACCACCACTAACGGTCTACAATCCCATCTCAAAGGGGCAAACAAACTAATCCAGAAAATCCTTGGAAATCACATTTTATAAACATATTTGGGCCCTGATTCGGCATGTCAAATATAGGTTCGATATGCCGAAAATCTCTGGTTTGGTAAACCGATCTGGATTGGTCGACTGAATCGGGTCAATGGTCAATACGCAGGTCAAATCGGTATACCGAAAATGGTTCGGTCGACTGAAATCTATTGATTCAGTCGACTGTTCAAAATTGGACAACTAAACTTCGACTAGAAGACCAAACTGACAGAAAAACGGCATACCAAAATCGTTCGGTATGCTGTTTTCTACGAAAAACAGAAAACGGTCCAAACTCTACTGTTTGAAATTGCCTAAAGTGAGAGCTTTGATCGGACTCCCCAAACAACAACCAAAAAATCTTACATAAAACATAAGGTGTAGACTCTTAAGTCTACTCCAAAACCCAACAAACAAAACAAAAAACAATTCACAATACATCAAGATATAAAATCGCAAAGGCAGAAGGGTCAAAACGACCCAAATCCAACTATCGTCATTAATCCTCATAAAAACCTTAATAAATGCTCATGAAATCATAATAAATTCTAGGAACATAAATTTACCTAGATTTCATGCAATCCTATCAATTTCTACTAATTTCATGCTCTCTTACATGGGTTGGAGATGCATACCTGAGAAACGCTCCGGCTATCCTCCGACCGACTCCGACGACGACGACGCATCCACGACCACACCACTACCACAAGGGCGCAACTCCATAACTCCGTGCACCACCGCACGCCTCCGTCAATTCTCGAGTACGCTGAACAGAGGAGTGGGAGGAAGCAGGGGAAGAGGTGGGGGAGAGACGAAGGAGAGGAGAGGGTGGGGGATGGGGAGAGTAAAGGAGAAGGAGAGAACGAGTAAGGGAGAGGGAAGAGGTGGCGTGCTCGGGACGGGAAGTGGAGGGAAAAGAGGAGGAAAGGAAAGGTGAGCTGATTGAGGCCGCGCACATGGGCTTATAAAGCCATGCAATGTGATAACTGAACACGTGCTCAATCGCACATCCAGCCTACCCACGAAATGCATGAGCAAACCAAACTCACAACATCAACTCGCTCCCACCAATCGGTCCACGAACATGGGCCCTGCATGGACCCACATTTGATCCTCATACGCATAGTACCACAATGCACAGGAACATGCCAACAGAAATCAGCCCACGAGGCCCAAGTCTAAAACCACAAAATCACACCAACAGGCCTCGGAACAGTAACACCCGTTCAGGAATAAATTCATTAAAAATGTAAATAATTACAAAATGAATTTTACGAGTATTACACATCCTGTCTCCAGCAAATGTAAACTCAATACCTAAGAAATACTTAGGTCTACCCATGTTCTTGGTGACGAAGTACTTCTGTAGACGATCCTTTGTCTTCTGAATACCAGTAGCATCACTCCTTGTCACCAGAATATCATCCACATAGACGGCTAACAAAACATAGCCACTCTCTGTCTGCTTGTAGAAAATAGAGTGATCTACCGCACAACGTCGAAAACCACAAGTAGAAGCAATGCTGCTGAACTTATCAAACCAGGCTCATGGACTTTGTTTCAACTCATAAATTACTTTCCTGAGTAGACACACCTGATTCTCCCTTTGAGCAACCTAACCTGGAGGGTCCTCTATATGCATTTGTTCGAAAAGATCACTTCACAGGAATGCATTTTTGACATTTAGTTGGTAGAATTTCCAAGATTTATTTATGGCCACTGACAAAATGGCTGATGGAGTTCAGTCGAACAACAGGAGAAAAAGTCTCAGTGTAATCAATGCCATATTCCTGTGTAAACTCCCTTGCGACTAACCAAACTTTGTATCTGTCTGCCTTAGCATTTGCCTTGTATTTGATAGTAAACACCCATCTGCAAGTAATAACATCTAGTCTAGGTACTAGTGACCATGTCCCACGAGTCCTCAGAGCCTGTATTTCTTCATCTATAGCTACTTTCCACTAAGGTACTAGGCTTGCCTCATGGTAGTTCCTGGGAATTGATTCAGAAGAAATAGACAAGGCAAATGTACGAACGGAAGGATGAAAGCGCTCATAACTCACAAAGTGGGATATAGGATATGCAGTAGATGAAACACGTGTACCTTTCCTGAGGACAATAGGCAAATGAAGGTCTGTGGGTGGTAGATCTACAGATGGTAAAGAAGACTTGGCTGTGGGGGGACGTGGCCGTCGTCGATACACCTGCAAAGTACCAGATACCTTTATCCTTGTAGTACGAGCATCAGTGACATCCATCTCCCCAAGTTCAACCACAGATGGTAAAGGAACACTATCAGGAATTGAGGAAGTATTGTGAAAGAAGCTTTGATTCTCGAAGAAGGTGACATCAGTAGATATAATGTATTTCTTGATAGCAAGAATATAACAACGATAGTCACGCTGAGTACGAAAGTAACCAATGAACACACAACGAACAGACCTTGAGGCAAGTTTGTCCACGTTAGAAGTCAAGTCCTGAACAAAAGTAACACAGCCAAACACTCTAGGAGTAAGAGGAAAGGGATCAACACCAGGATAAAGTCTCTGCAATGGAACATCCCCACCAAGTGATGTAGATGGCATGCGATTGATGAGATATGCTATAGTTAGGATAGCATTAGACCAAAGATACTTGAAAACATACATCTCAAACATAAGTGACTGGGTTGTTGGCTTTATTAACTATATTCTAATTTTGATGATAACAAAAGACTCATGTGTTGTTTGAGAATATTTCATATCTCAGTTTAGCATAGAAGATCAATAAAGGACTCAAAAGAATCAAGCATAAAAAGAAAAGATATCTAGAGATTCATGTGCCATCAAGCATCAAGCATAAAAAGGGAAGACATTTGAAGATCTATGTGCCATCAAGGATTAAGCATAAAAAGGAAAGATATCTGAAGATCTATGTGCCATCAAGGATCAAGCATAAAAAGAGAAGACATTTGAAGATCTATGTGCCATCAAGGATCAAGCATAAAAAGAGAAGACATTTGAAGATCTATGTGCCATCAAGGATTAAGCATAAAAAGAGAAGATATCTGAAGATCTATGTGCCATCAAGGATCAAGCATAAAAAGAGAAGATATTTAAAGATCTATGTGACATCAAGGAGAAATCAAGATAGAGAAAGAACAAGATAATTCGTTATAATTATTATGTAATTTTCTAATTATGTACTCCTAAGAAACACGTATTAATCTTCCAAACATCCCACATACCTAGGAAAATAGGAACATCCATGAACCAACGTAGAAAACCTTAGAAAAATCTCAAGTATAGGTCCAAGAGTAAAATCGACATACCGAAATTGTTTAACATACCAAACTGGCCGACCGTTGCAGAAATCAGAGTAAAATCGGTATACCGAATTATTTAGGTATACCGAACGAATTACCGTTGGAGAAAAAAATAGACGTTACACACACATTTTTCTTAGTGTTTTCCTATAAATAGGATCCTCCATTGAGCTCCAAAGAGACATATACACTAGAGCTTTATTGAGAAACAATTGTGTGAGCTTCCTAAGTCCAAAAACTAGCATTTTACTCACATCCATTGAAAACAACTTCAAGAACATCATCAGCTATAGTTCTCCAACACTTGAGTCAAAAGCATCATTTCCAACCATCAACCTTGCCAAGTACTTGGGGAAAATAAGAAAAGTAAGTGTTGTATTTTTACATTTATTGAGTCCTTTCTTCTCTAGTTGTGAGAAGAGGAACCTGCGATCTTAGCGAAGTCTTGACGAGGGTTCGTCAAGGTAGTGTAACAGTAAGATCTTGGCCTGAAACAAGATCGAAATAGGAAAATTCTCGAGGGATTCTCGAGGGGTTCTTAAGGAGTGGACTAAGCTAGAGAGGCTGAACCACTATAAAATTCATTGTATCTATCATTGCCTCTCATTCCCTTCTTCGTATGATTTAGTTTAATATTCAAATCCTTGTCATATTCTACTTATTGATTATTTCCTTGAAATTGTAAAATAAGTATTTAACTTGCATAATATTCTTCAATTCACTATTCACCCCCTCTAGTGAAGCCTAAGGATCCTAACATGGGCAACATCAAGAATATGTTTTTGTTTACGCTCTGCAACTCCATTTTGTTGGGATGTATGTGGATGAGAAGTTTGCTGCAACACACCTAAAGATTCGTAGTATTGTCGAAGATTTGTTTGAGTGAATTCTAAAGCATTGTCAGTACAAAAAACTTTTGGATAGACAAAAAATTGATTCTTTATTTCCATAAAAAAAAATTTAACAATGTCAAGTACACTGACTCTATTCTTCAAAAGATACACCCAAGAAACGTGGAAAAAATCATCGACAAAGACAATGTAATATCTATGACCAAACACAGAAGAAGTTCTGACAGGACCCCAAACATCACAATGCACTAAATCAAAAAGACTCTTACTCCTAACTATACGTAGACTTTGAAAGGTAGCACGATGGTGCTTACCTAACTCACAAGACTCACACTGAAAAGAATACAGATAACCAAGGAAGAGCCTGCTGTAGTTTCTGATGAGAAGGCTGGCCCAATCGACGATGCCATATAATGGATGATTCATCTGTAGAAGCTAAAGATGCAAAGCCTCAAGGTATCTCATCTTTGATAAGCAAGTAAACTACTTGGCCTTTGTCACGCCCCAAACCAATCCTCTTTCCTGTTTACAGGTCCTGAAAGGTACAATGAAAAGGGAAAAATGTCACACAACAGTTTAAATGTTTAGTAATGGAGCTAATGGATAAAAGATTTAAAGGAAATTCAGGTACATAAAAAACTTTTTCTAAGGTTAACTAAGGTGTAGCACGAACAGTGCCCTGCCTAGTTACCTGATAGGTTCGGTCATCAGTTATAGAGATAGATCTAATATCAGGTAACTTAGATATGTGAGAGTAAAGGTCACTGCTACCTGTCAGGTGAGAGGATGCTCCTAAATCAATGATCTAGGAACTATCCTTAGAGGCTACTAAACCAAATATACCTAAGGTGGAAGCAATAGCATGAGATGCAACAACAGGTGTAGACTGAGCCTCTCTATATTGAAGAAACTGAGCATACTCCTCCTGAGACAGAGTCACTGGCTGAGTACTGGTGGTAGGACTATCTGTAGACATACGTGTCACCTCTATGGAAGCTTGTGCCCATTCTGGCTTACCAAACGTTTCCCAGCATCTATCAGACCTATGGTTAGTACGACCACAGTGCTCACATGGAGTTCGACCTCTATCATCACCTCGTCCACACACAGCCATAGCAGAATGATCAGTAGTAGGAGTGGGCACACCTATAGAAACACGCATAACCCTAGCAAAGGTGCTCTTTAGGCTCGAAGTAGTATCAGCTCCAAGAATCTGGCCTCGTATCTGTGAGGAGATCTCTGGTGTTAGTCTAGAAAGGTAAGCAGCAACAACAAGCTCCTCTCTATATCGGTGCATGGTAGAGATATCAGGAGTAAGTGGCTGATACAGGTCAAGTTCATCTAGAAGAGCACGAAGCGCATCAAAGTAATGTTGTACTAAACTGTCTCCCATTTTTAAGGTAAAGATTTTCTCATAGATCTCAAAAACCTGGGAAATATTCTTCTCATAGCCATACATCTGTTTAAGAGTGTCCCAAATTTTCTCGGCTGGGTGAAGAATCATAACACTACGAGGAAGTGTTGGTTCCATACTATTCACCAACCAGGAGATAATCGCCGAATCATCTGCAAACCAGTCTTCATAAGTGCTATCTTTGTCATCCGATGGTGACTAGGTTAGATGTTTGAGTTTGCCGTGGCAACCAAGAATGTCTCAAAACTCTGTGACTAGAGTAGATAGTTCTTTCCATTCAGTTTTTCTAAGGTGCCACTCAAGTTTTTGACTGGAGATTCTCGAGAGGCCATACTAAATGGTAGAAATCAGATATGAAAGAGTACTAATATGATGCAAAAAAACCAATAACGAGGCCCTCCAATAAACAATAATCAGGTGGAAGGTACAAATCACCCTCAGTAGTAATAAAATACAAGAAATACGCTAAATATACAAAGCGTACAACAGTAATAGGGGCATCGAATCCCTTCCGGTGGTAGTAATAGTGATTTACGACACTCCACTCACATGTGGATGTGCATAGAAGATGATTATAAAGGCCGTCAACAAAAAAGAAGGGGCCAGGGACCCCTTAGGGCAGCCGAACAGTCCTTGGGAAGGCCTGTTGGCAACCGACAGAGGCTCAGACATGGCCTAGCGATACCAGGACGACGCTGGTCGGAGGAGTAATAGTGCTGTAACCATGCCGACGACAGCCTTGAAATGATTTCGACGCGTAAGGCCAAAATACACGAGGGATTGGCAAAGTCACGGCAAAACAATAAAAATGAAAATGCAAATGCAGGAGTCGCCACCTAGGCACCTAGTCTATTAAAATGGAAGACGAGGAAAACCATATAAAACATGCAAATTATGCAATGGAAAAGCAGGTCATAAACCAAAAAATATGGGTAAGGATCCCTGTTACGCACGAGGAAGGTATTAGGCACCCTCGTGCACCTGATAAGTCGGTATTCTATTGATTTCTCAATTGCTTATGAAATGTTGGCTTTGTAGCCTTTGCTGTACGCCCAAGGGCGATATGTCATGCCATGCTTATGTGTGTGGTGTCTAAAATATAGGCGCATGATGTGTAGAGGTGTGTCCTAACGCTCAGAAATATCACTCGTATGTCGAGTCAAGTGTTGATACAAGAATATTGCATAATAAGATCAAAGATCTAATAATCTCGAGTGATTTTTCATCCTTGCCTTGCTATATGCCAAATGCAATCTAAAATGCATGGAATGATTGAAAACAGAGTTGTGCCTTCCTATTATGCCAAGGGAGAAAACCCAGGAAGAAACTCAGAAGCCAAATCGAGTCGAAGAAGCATGCTGAAAATCATATGAAAATCTGCTGTGTGCTACTGAAAACAGGCGGATGCGCCTGTTAGGTGCGTTAGACTAGTGCGTCAGTCTGATGCGCCACCTAGGTGCTTTCTATGTGGGCCAGAATGATGTGCTGTGGGAAAACAGAAACTCATGCTATGCCAAACCGTATGAAAATGTATTTTGAAAAGTCATGCCATATAAAACCCCTCACAAAACTTGGAAAACATGCCTTAAAAGCGAAGGAAGTGCAAATGCAATATCTATGGATCTTGTGCTCAAGGGCTAGTAGCCTCACACAAGATCCTACCTATCTTATGCTAAGTGAGAAAAAAAAAACGAGATTCAGTCATGACATTAGATCATGGGTTGATGCACAAGGCTCTCCATGTATGAGTAAGGTGCAAACAGCCTACCAAATTCCTGCTCAAGACTGAATATCCAAGGGGAGAAAACAATTGGTAAATGATTTGGTTTAAAACTGAAAACATGCATGCAAAACCATGGAATAAAAAGAGTAAGTAGTAAAAGAGCTGGGCTCAAAAACATTTAGGAAATCATGCAGACAGATATGCAAAAATGAATGTTCTGCTCTCTGATCAGTCTGGTGCTCCTGCATGGGGCGCTGGCTAAGTGCGCCGCTCTGGTGCGCCATGTAGGTGCTCCCCAGAAAAATCTAGATCAAACTGCAATCTGATCCAGAACTTAATCTAGCAAGAAAAATGGGTAATCCATGCTAATGCAAGTTGATTCATGCGACTGCTAAGAACATGATGGAATGCATCTGACCATTGCTATCTTATTAAAACATGATGATTAATGGGTTCATATAAAAGATTCAAACTTGAAACAAAAGACCCAATCATAACATGCTGAAACCATGATCTAATCAAGAACATAAAAAGATTGCTCATGCAAGTGATTATATCATGAAGATCATAAAGAACAAACTGCTCATGCAAGTAACTACATCAAGAACATAAAGGGAAGATTGCTCATGAAAATAATGCAGTGCTTTACTAGAAACAAACTACACATGCTATAATCAAAGCATAGATTTACATGCTGGGTATCTTGCAAAAAAAAGATGAATGAATTCAACACGAAATCCTCATGATGATGTGAAAAGAATCAGATCTATCATGGAGCTAATAGCATGCTATCCTATTGTAAAAGAACAAGAGATTACTTGAAAAATAAAGGGCCTACCTTGTCCGAGGAAGATGTTCCTTCAAGGTAGAAAAGAAAGACTGAAGATAATAAGCTCACGGATGCTTTGGAAGGGCTGGGAATACCTCTGGATGCAAGAGTAAAACTCGAGTGCAAGTAGGTGTTTGTAGGATTCTGGAGAAGGCTATCTTTCAAGATGATTCAGTCCCTTTAAATGGTTGCCTATGGGGTATATTTATAGGGATTCCTCATGGGTAACTCCTAGGACAACAAGGAGCCTCGTAGACGAAAAGCCTGGAAGATTCCATGGCATATTCGCTGGTAGAGGTAACAGCCATGGGAGGTGGAAAGACAGCAGCCAGTAACCTGAGAAATGGCTGGGCGCGTCGGGTATGTGCGCCTGCTAGGTGTGCTAGGTAGATGTGCTAGCTAGGTGTGCTAGACAGATGTGTTAGCTAGGTGTGCTAGGTAGATGTGCTAGCTAGGTGCTCTCTCCTACCTATCTGGATTTCTAGTTGGGCTGCGAGCTTGCTATAGGTTTAGGGTTGGTTCAAGGGTTAGCCACATCCAAAGCAATAACTGGAAAGCTCATCTATGGGTCACCTCAAAATTGGAGTGTCTACAGGCGCCAAAAGTTGCAGTTGGAGGTCCGACGAGCCTGAACAGGGCCTGACTGTGCAGAAATAGGGGCAGGCAGTGTCGAGAGGAGCTATGGGCATGTTTTCCGGGGTGAGAAGGAGTTGTGGAAGACTGAAAGGGCTGGAAGAGGGGTCGTCGGTGCCGGTGTTGGCCAGAAATAGGTGGCTGGAAGTTGAAAACTCTAGGATTTCTTCCTAAGCTCTGGATATCATGTGCAATTGGGAGAAAAATAAGTCTCTTATCTGTTATGAGGGCTAAAGGTGTATGTGTGTGTGTGTGTGTGTAAAAGCTAGAGTTAAATTGATACTTAATTGGATATCCAACTACCTTATAAGACTATACTAACTCTATAAACTTAATAAGACTTAACAAATTCGATTTAGAAATAACCTACATCTATATTCTCAATATTATAAACAAAAACAAAAAAATTATAAACTAAATTAATGTGATTTAGAGATAACCTATGTCTATATTCTCAATATTATAAACAAAAAAAATTTCAACTACGGTTGGAACACAATTGCACTCTTGATTGTAGTTGAATTTAACAAAAAAAAGGGGATGCGACTCCCATGAGTAAGTGAGGGAGAGTCCATTGTAGGTTGTAACCTATGCAGTTAACCACACATATCACTTCCTTATATAATAGTAAAAATTTTGTGCCTATTACTCTATAAACCACTATTTTTGAAACCGAATCAGACTGACCGATTCAACAGGTTTGACGTGGATTGGCTGAAAAAAGGAGTTTCTAAAAGATAAAACTGGTTGGTCAATCAAACCAGTCTCAACCGTTGTAAACCACCTTAAACCAGTTGAACTGTTTGGTTAAACCATTTGGTTGAACTGTTGGTTTAGATGCCTTATATTTTAAAAAAAAAACCTAACCATTTGATACCAAACCCTTACATTGGCGTTTGAGAGGAGAGCGATACTCTCTATGAAGGAGATGGGAGACCACCTTGTTGTTGTTGTCTACATCCTCACGTTTGACTCTCCTCTCTGACTTCAGCTGCCTCCACCTCTCGTCCTCACCACCTTCAACTCTTCCTTCACCTCACTGTCGTCATCTACAACAGCATCAGTCCGCATCCGCCAACCTCCTACCTCAATCGCCCTTTGCCTCTACCTCCAACCTTATTTTGCCTCAACTGGTCAACTCGCCTCCTACATTCGCTAGCCTCTTGCCTCAGATCGCCTCCCTCTACACCGCCACCTTGTGCCTCCAACTCCATACTTCTTCTGGCTATAAGTAGTAAATATCATTACTAAGATGCAACTTAGTATGTATATTTTTTGCTTTTGAGTATGGATACTATGATTCAGTCCTTGCCTCAGTGATCTATTAGGCATTAGCAACACTCATGAGTTGTTAGCATAGCTTTTTTTTTCAATGATTTTTTATTATTAATTATATCAACGATCTATTAGCAATACTCAATGATTTTTTGCCTTAGTGATGTATCAGACTCAGTAGGATTGTTTTTTGCCTCAGTGATTAATGTTTGGACTTTAGATTACTGTTTTCCAAAGTAAAATGTCCACTTTTCCTCTATTTGAAATAGGTTTATAATCTATAAAAGTAATATAAAAATTAGATTAGATTTGTTTAAATCGATTTTTAAACTGCAAATATAATACTGTATTGGTTTAATTACCGATTCACTTATTAATGACATCATGATGATGTTAACACTGATTGAATCGGATTGAACCAATGGTTGAATCCGATAGAACAAAAATCAGTGCATTTTCGATTTATTCTTCCGTTCGATTTCTAAAACCTTGTCATAAATAATTTGAACAACAGTAAACACTTTTTAGTGCAAATAAATTGCAGGGAACCTTCCTTTTTTAATTCATCCGACAGGTGCAATTTCACTTGCTCTTGCTACATCTTACAATTATCAAATTATTTTCGTCCAAATATTCTTATTTTATCCATAAGTTGTCCATTCGGCGTACCACAAAAAGAGTCGTTTTCCGGAAAATGACTCAAATAGTTTAAACGTATGACTATCAAATTAGATTCTTCAATTTTAGTTTCAATAAAGACGTTGGGTCTGACGAATGCTTGAAGAATTTGTGGCTTATTTTTTTCCTGCCTCCGTACAAATGCCCAAACACGTCATGCATGGCTGGTCATAGGTAAAGCGCGTATTGAAATCTCCTTACACCTCGTGAAATTGTTTGACAAAAACCTTTGCTAAATAATTTTTTTTTTAACCCGGTGTATGCCAAGATCAAAAAGATGTAACAAAATTTAAAAGAGGAAAAAAGAAGAAGAAGCAAAAGACGAGGCTACCTTTGCTAAATAATTACTATTGTCTTTCTTAAGGTATGTGAGCCGAAAGGGCTGAGATGACAGAGAGAAAAGAATTGAGAAACAAAGAAATGCTGATGATTATTGCAAGGAACTTCTGAAATTGCAAAATAGCTTCACAAAAGAATGGAAGAATAAGTGTTAGGTAAACAATGAAAATTTTACTGAAAATTTTTACGTAACTATTACTCTAACTCCAGTTAGAAGGTTATAGATTCAAATCCTGATAGATGCAAAACTTTTGATTAAAAAAAGAAAACAAAAAAGGAGGTTGCATATTTTCCACAAACAAAGCACATGTCCTACAATGCGGCAAGCATTACTCAGCAGAATCCAAGTTTGAGTTTGTCTTTTGAAAAAGCTGCCAACTTCCTGGTACATGGCTCATATATACACAATCAACTAGTTATAGCAGACAAGCTTTACTTAAAGAGCAGAAGAAGCTCTAGACTTTCTTCTGAACAATGCTGAATTGCCGGTAAGAGGCACTTCTAACTGCCCTTGCTGTCTAGCCTGTCCAACAAAGTCAGAAAGGTTAGAAGCTATCATGTTATCTAGTTTCCCAAGATTTTCATTTAAGGCACTGTCCTCTTCAAATTCACGTTTTGGAGAATGAAACTCTGAAATATCCAAATGTCCAGGGCAACCAGTCAAGTCGTCGATTTGGTGAGTAAAATTCTCCAGTTCCCCGCTACTGTGGTTACCCACAGCATCTGAGTCAAGCAGTGAAACAATAGGTTTCCTACATGTGGCATGTTTTTCTTGTCTAGGGTCTTTACATACACGTAGAAGACAATAAAAGATCGAACCAACAAGTTCATAAGATAGCATATAGAGGGTAATAATCTTAGCAGTTGCGCTTTTGATGCCGGAGCAAAGTGTCGCCAGCATCGACCCCAGACTGGTTTGGCAATGCTTCCATGTCTTGTTGAATCTGTGATCTTCGTGAATTTCCTGTCTAAAGGATATCAAGTCTGAAAGTTCAGAGTTCATAATGATAACAAGAAAACAACTAGAACAAAAAAAAGATCACCACTTACACAACAGACGAGATATGGGTGAGCGACGAATCCAATGATGGAGCCAAAAAGTACACACAATACTGCTACTATAGATACCGAGGCTGTACCTAGCCCTGAAAATTACAATAACAAAAATATGGATGACCTTCAGATAGAAGTTTAGATAAATTAAAATTTAATCTGTATGAACGTGTTTAAGATGTCAGAAATATAAAAGCTGGAAAAGAAGGCGTCCTTTATTAATAACCATAGATTTCATTATGTTAAGATGTGGGCTATGAAAAACCAAAATCAGTGGTTCCATTCAGTTTCTAGTACCAGAAATACCAAATTATACAGCTCTATAGAGAAGGGCAAACAAACTAGATGTATCAAGATAAGTTTGGAATGACCTCCTCCGTGTCTACAACCTTACAAAATCCACGATTGAATGGAATCAAGGGGAATGATCAAAACAGTATCATGTGGGAAAGAAGTATGTTACCGCACAAACGCATGAGTACACTATGAATAGCTTACAAGACATGGTACAAAAGCCAAACAACAGCAATCAATAATGGTTTGAAAATCAAACTGGTGCTGCTGGTTCAACTGACATTTGGACAGACATTCATTAGTACCAGTAATATTGCCATCACCACCCACCACAAACTCCAACCAACTATACCTCTACCCCAGCCACCACATCCATGACCCCTTCACTTCTTCTTTTTTCCACTTAAGTCTTTAATTATGGCATTGGTGACAGGTGAATCATAAATTGTTATTTCAATTCTAAAAAATTCAGTGATTACATTGATGAAACTGCTGGGAATTCCAAATGAGAGATAAGGAGAATAAAAGATACATGTAAAACCCACAGAGCACAAATATTTTGTAAAATTAAATTTCAAATTATACCTGATTGGGACTTGTGTACACAATCCTCCTGTTTCAAAGCGATTTGGCGGACCAAACTGTTTCCACGATCAGAAATAAGCAATATGCACATGCTAGGGATAAATGCCAAGTCAAAGTCATCGGAGAAGGATGCATTCTGAGCAGGTCCATCAATATTCCCTGCCTTCCTTGAGTATCCTCCAGCAATTGTTGTTGTAACACCTACAGTGTTAAAAAAAGTGACAACATGGTGAAAATGTGAATATCGCACTATTGTGAATATCGCACTTGATTTTAAAAAAAAAAATTATAAGGCCAATTGGCATTTTGCCATTATTTATTTTCCCGATGTCACCAACAGCAGATATGAATAAAATTAAGGTCATTCAAGTATGAATCTTACACAAATGAGTATAGATAGCTACAAACTTAAAAAGGTACCAAATAAGATGCGTAAGGATTGCAAATAAAACCATTAAAGGACTCAAAATGCTCAGATTTGCCAGCCAGCATACAAATCTTGCTGTAATATTCTGAGCAAATAGCATCTATTTTGCATCATCACTTTGATTAGGAGCCCAATGTGGCCGTATACATGTATACAGCTAAGCTGGCAGTATACACCTTATTTTTCAATTTTTAATTTAAATAAAATATTTTAACCATATAAATTGCATTACCATAGTATAAGGTACATGCTATTTAATTTTTATAGCAATCGCAGTTTCATAACTCCTCCATCTTAAGGTTCAAAATTTTATAAAATATCAACAAATTTCAACCATTGAATTTGCATGTATTATTCAACGGTAAACTTAACTTCAAAAATTATGAAATTAAAGTATGTTGTAGAATTTGAAGTGGATTAAATTGTGGAATAGTTTGATTTTTTTTAAATATAAAGCAAAGTACAAAATAAGTAAGTGTATACAGCCAACTTGGCTGTATGCTAGTATACAGCCCCATTTTACTGTTTGTTTAGTATCTAAGAGCATTGTCAAACCAAACCATAACATGAGTGATGGCAAATGCAAGCCTGCAAGCTTTAAAATTTTGATATTTGATCCTTTTTGCAGATTCAGTAGATATTGTTTCTAAGACAAGAAAAAGTTTGACTTTCATTTCTAATCAAATATATGATGCTAAACACTCTTATGTAAAGGGCCAATGTCAAGCATCCTCTGGTTTCCCAACAAAAGCTATATTCATATATGTTCCTAAATCACCAAAAATACTCCAAACTACTAAAGACAAGTATTAACTGAACTTATACAGAATTTAAAAATTATAAATTGCTTTGATTGGATAGAGCAAAACAGAAGAAAAAAGAATAACCTTTACTAACTGCACATGGTGCGAGTAAGGCATTGTTAATGTTATCGATGTTGCTGTTATACACTTTTTTAACATATTTTACCTCTTTTTAACAGTTTATGAACAGATGATGCTTACAACTCCACAAATGATTGATAAAAAATACATTATTATAACTTAATCAGTGAAACATCGGTCAGATCAACAAGCCATCTTTATGGCCCAATCCAACTGCATATTGGGACCAGTTTCAATCAGTCAGATGCATATGCAGCGACACTTTGGAAACTACTATATGTGACCCAGTGTTCCATGATCTTTCCTCACTTGTATGTAACTTTTGTCCATAACTATTCCAGTGTTCCATAACCTTCGGTCACTTTCTAGTAACCTTTTTCCACTACCTTTTATTGTAATGGGATGGCACACTTGTGTCTTAAAAATTCTTTTTACAGGAGGGCCATCAATCTGTCCCTAATAACAATTCTTTTAAGTAGTATCTTTATAATTAGCATGCACAAATTTGGTTGTTGTCAGTATTTTTGTAACTATTCAATTCGAAGTAACATGTAATATTCCATAGTTGTAAGCTTGATTGATATGATGTATAATCTTGGACGATTGAGTATACTTGTGGAACTATAAGCAAAATCATGAACATAACAATAACAGAATGCCAACACCTCAAACAAGATACACCACATAAATTGGTCAGTAATTTAAAAATTGAAGCATCTGAAGAAACCAAGAAGAAACGAGAGTTTTGCAATATACCAGTTTGGGAAATCTTCCTGACAACATGGTTGCTCCTATCTGCCACATATAAATTCCCAATTGAATCAACTGCGAAACTATGTGGATGAAAAAACATGGTGGCCATGGGATCCCCATCAGAATATCCAGCAATGCCCTTTCCAGCCAGCCTTCCAATCTTGCCATCTACAGTAGCCACACCTGCTATCAGAAACAAAAAGAGAAAATGCCAAAAAAAACTCCCACCTTGGAGTAGTGTGATTCCTACATCCCAGACACAGTACAAAAAGTTACAAACAAGATGATACATGAAAAGCTCCCACCTTGGGATCAAGAAACTCTGACATTCCCAGCAAGTACAGAAAATACCAACAAGCAAAAACTCAAGAAGGAGAAGAAAGAAGCTGGGAAGCTCACTCTTACAACCACATCGTGACATCCTCAATATAGCACCCCAAAAAAAAGCACGCAAACCAAAACTACTGTAGCAGGAGGAGAAGATTACACTTTGTGACTATACAATTCCAACATCCTCAGTGCAGCATAAAAAACCACAAACTAAAACTCGACAAGACAAAAAAGCCAAAAATCTGTCACCCCGGAATTTAGGGCAACCAAATTACAAAATTCCCAACATATTGCCAAAATCCCCACTAAACAGTCACTGCTAAGAAAAAGTCAACAATAAGAAGGGGAGAAATAAATTCCCATTTAGATCATCCAATTGCAAGTTTCAAGCATCCCAACGTACAACCAAAAGTATATGAATCAAAAACTTGGGGGAGAAAGGTAAGACCGAAAGGTCACAACAGGATACCTATTTGAATGTCCTCAACATAGTTCAAAAATTACGTAGAAATCAAACTAAAATAAGAAGAAATTGGTATATTTTTAACATATAAATAGAAAAGATCTGCTAAATTTAGAGGTTCCAATAATATTTTCCAGAGCATATGATTTTCAAAGGGTTAGACTACATCAAGAACATAGATATGTCCATTTCTTCGACATAGTTTCTAACTCAGCACCTTTAGCTTAGAAGTGAATGATCTACCTCATAAGTTTGAGGCCTGTATAAAAAGTTTTGAAATTGTTTTTCTAGGATATAGTTCGATAGGCCAGAGTAGAAATGTCAGGCATCATGTAGAACCATCCATTTTTCTGAACATCGCACATTTGATAGGACTCAGTGTTGTACTACGAATTTTAAACTAAACTCAAGCACTAGCAACACCAAGTTCTAGGGATAGAATGTGTTAATGTGAGACTAGTAGTGCTGAATTCCAAACAAGCTAGATAATCAGAGTATGAGGTTCTCTATTTATACATATATAAGCAAAAACATGCTTGACGAGGCCGTTGCCAGAAAAAGATATTGTCATTGCTTTTCTTGTGATTAATTTGCCTTTAATTTAATCCATACTATTTTCCTTTTTACAACTTCTGTTCGGTTCCATCAAAAAGGAGTCATTCTGCATAAAAGTTGGAAACACTCTTCTCAGCTTTGACCATCATCTGATACTTCTTGTACGCAATTTGTTACTTGATGAAGTCAAATGTTGCTTATTAAAAGTCATGTGTTGCTATTCCTTTTCTTTGTAGTTTGTTTTTGGTACATTTTTTCCCCTTTGTTTACCTGTTTCCTTTCTATTAGACTCCTTGTTTAATTTTTGGACGATTCCTTAATAATATGACTTATCTAGGGTAGGTTAGTGGAGTAACATATGTGACTTCTAACATCCACGATCAATCCTGTCCTACAAGAATGAATGGAGTGAAACACCACTTTGATTGCTTCTAAAGAATCAAAAATTGATTTTTTTTTTAATGTTTATTTTTGACAAGTATTGATTTGTGTAAACGCTTCTTGAACCCAAACTGAAATCAAGTTGAAACCGAACAGAGTATGCAAATCCAATGTCGTAACTAAAACGAATCTGAACGTCCAGTTCGGTTTCCAAAAAGAGTCAACCCGAATCTGAACGTCCAGTTTAGTTTCCAAAAAGAGTCAACCCGAACCTGAGCTATCGCAAACCTAGTTTTCAAGAGTTCTACTCTTGCATTCACAGTCAAGTGTTTTCAAACTCAACTGCATTTAAAGCTAGTATGTTCGCTGGCCCCAAGATCCAGTTCCAAAGACAGCCATAGTAGTAAAAAAGGACCCACAAACAAAAGCTCAAGTAGAAGAAGAAAACCCGCCATATAAACTCCTTACTCTACACTCTAACGTTCTTGACCCAGTGCCCAAAGACCAATCATACATACACCCCAAAAAGAAAATAGGAAAAACTCGCCTTACCGAAAAGCCAGGAAATGTAAACAACAAGAAGAAAACCAAAAAGCTATCACCTTGGGAGAGTGGCAACTGGACGCTGTAAAAGGCAGAGTCAACAGAGTCAAGAAGAAACACGAACTCTCTCCCCTTCTCCCCTTGCTGGTGCGGGAGCAGAGAGTAGGGGCGGATCGGGGCCTTCAGCTTGTTTCCATCGAGCACGGTGGAGACCGTGTACCCCTCCTCCAGCACCACCTCCGCCTGACCTGCCTCCGCCAAAACCAAACGCCAAATCAGAAAACGTATGTGTTTTTTTCCACGGAAAGAAAAATGAGAGGCAGGAGGGATCCGCCGATGATCGTTTCGACTCACCTGGTGGTATGGAAGCGGAGAAGGAGAGGAGGAGGGGAGCAATGAGGATAGGATGAAGAAGCGCCATCGGAATCAAACTCAAGGTCGAGTGCAGTGAGGGAGTGAGAGCCAGACCAGACCTATAGCGATGGGTGGAATGTTTTGGTGAAGTGAATATAATCATACAAGGTTAAATATACCTTCCATCAAAAACAGTACGCCCATGGATCTCTAACAAGGCAGGAATAAAGAAAGAAATAGTAATTTCATTTGATAAGTTAAAAAGTAAAATAAGAATAGTTTATATTTTAATTTATTTATTTCAGAATAACTACTGACGGTGTAATAAAAATGTCATTCACACAAATATATGTATATAATATATTTATTTTTTGTCTAAAAATTTATACATATATGATATAATGTATATATATTTTAAACTAAATATATATCTTAATAATCAAGTTCACTGTTATTAATCTACATGTTTTTTACTTATTTCAACACTTATTCTTATACTTATTCTACTTTTTATCTAAACCAGAATATCTTCTTGTACATACTTATTCACCTTTAAAAGAAAATCACTTCCAAACTAAATAACAATCCATCAAAATACTAATATCACTTTCTATTTGTTTTTATTTTTCTTATTTTACATCCAAAGATGAGCTATGTATATATGATCTGTGAATTATTTAGATATTAGAATGATAATTACGAATCACGTTTTAAAGATTATTCTAAACCATCTTCAGTAATATCCCTAAGACACATGATGCATAAGTTATAATGCAGCACAAACATTACACATATGTTTAAAAAAACAATATATCACATTAAATGACTTTACATTAATAATAGATAAATTTATAAGAAATATATTCACATAATTCGTGCTACAAAGTGAACTGAGATAATATTGAATGAGTTGATAGTTGTTCAAGTTCAATTAGTTAAACAATCGAACTAAAATCTATGTTTGTGTTCATTCATTTATTATCGGTTTTACGGGTTTTTTTTTCTTACACAGGGAAGAGATTTATTACACATTTTCTTGACTCGCTCTTAAATGAGAACCAATCCTAATCGTCCATCATATTATTTATATTATGAATAAAATCAAAAGCTAGTTTACAAAAAATAACCTAGTATTGAATTTGAAATTTCAAAATTCACAATTTTTATAAATCATGACCCACAATCCGTAAAATTTGTACACAATAAAAACTAACTCCCCCAACCAACACACACTCCTTGCGCATCCCTCTCTCCTCTCATCCACAAATCTGGAGCCACCCTGGATGATCATGTTCAATGAGAAGCACCACAAGTTCATTTATGATGATAACGATGTAGTTCTCACAATTAAGTTAGTTTTCTGAGGGAGAAATTCTCATTGGTTTCAATCATTTGGGCTCTACTTTTTGCCCTTCATATGAGCGAAGAAAGGATTAAGAGAATGATGTTTGATTAATGATTCACGTAAGATCTCTAATTTTGAGAGCTCCACTTCCAATTTTGACAAGGAGCTCCTCTTTGATTTTAATCAAATTGGGTTTTTAGTAAGGAACTCTTGTTGTATTTTCATGTGAGTGTTTTAGTTGTCTTTTAGTTACATTGACAGAGAGCCTCCTCCTCTTAGTCGTCTTTCAAATCCGACCCCACTACGCGTAGATCGAGAGCTATTGCCATCATCCTTTGCCATGCAAATTATCCGATTCGACCTCTTTTGTGTAGATTTGAAGCATTCACTACCCCCCACCCCCTACGCAAACCCACCATTGTTATCCCTACCACTCTCCCAACGTAGATTTTCCACCATCATCATCAGTCATCACCATGAAGTTGTTGCTTGCCAATTGTAGTATGCCCACCTCCTCCCCCATCGCGATGTCACACACCCTTCCACTACACGCCTCCACGTCGGCGCGATGCCACACACTACCAAACGCACTACTATTTTCAACTACAACTATCCTAAGAACCAAAAAATGGAATTTTTTTTAATCAAATGTAATTATGCTTGCGAAACTTTTTTTTATTTAATTTAGTAATTATTATTTTAGTAATACTAAATTGTTGACCAATGAATTACTTTTCTAGAAGAACGATATTGTGGATAATTCAAGAATTAGTGTTACTAAAAGGGAAAATTCCAAACCCATGATTACTATAATTAAATGTAATCAAATAAAGAACTAAAACTAAAACATTACAAAACTAAATTTACATTTAGTAATACTAAACAAAAAGAACAATATGAAACTAAAATGAAATATTATGAAATTAATACTAAAAAAGATTAAAGCAAAAAATTAAAATTGTCATGTTCCTCTAAAACATTTAGATAAAAATAATATAAAAAATAAAAATTCAAAAACATAATGTAATTCGAAAATAAAAATTATATTTTTTGGGTAAGAAACTAAACCTTCCCTATCAAAAATGCTTTAATAAATAATGAAAATCTTTTTTTTTTAATTGACAAATGAGGACCACAAGTAATAATTACCATACATAAATGTAATTAAATAAATATTCAAAATTTTTCCCTCAAGGAAGGAAAACACTAGTGGTGTTACTTCAAAATAGGTGATTTTAAGTATGTTCGTTAGATTAAGATCCAACTTATTTGAGGAAAGATATAACTAATCACTATGTGTGTGTGTGTGTCGCGTGCTAGGAAACTCTCAAGAATTAAAAGTGAATTTCACACCTTGCAACAACTTAGTGAGAATAATGTCTCATTCACATCATATCAATCGCATGTAAAGAAATAAACAAGTAAAATATACATTACTTAGATATTATTTGATTTATTATATAAGTAATGCAAAGTCACGTTGCACTACAACAAACCAACTGCAATGACGTAGTTAGCTAAGAGGATGGGACGCATACTCCCCTTTTGAGTTCGAATTTCACGAATCTCAAAAGAAAAAAAATATAAAAGGGAATAACTCTCGTTACCGTTTGCAAAAAAAAACATTGTATTAAAACTTGTATAAGATGATGTTACATGTGGAATACATATATTTGTGGTAATTCCATTACATTTATATGAAAGTTATTTCATAAGTGATTCAACCATACAGTTGATCATTAATGGACATTTACACCAGACAACTTCCAATTTTTTTAGAAGTTGTGTTGTTGGACGATTAGGATTATATTATAATTTAGAAGGTTGATAGTTAAGGTAAAGCAGCAACACAAGCTTTAGATGCCAATGAAACATTAAGTTGAATGTGCCCAACAATCAAGACAAGAAAGTTCAAATAACAATGAAGCACTAAGTTGTAAACTATAGGAGACTAAGTTGCCTGTGAATCAAAGATGCAATTGTACAGGGCCAAATCGAATTACTAGAATGAGAGTATCAACAGCTACATCTGCATCTTCAAATGGAAAAAGCTTCACTTACGTAATGTGATGGACATGAAGGTTGGTTTTGGAGGACATATTTCTCCATTTTACGATTCCTTTTATACCATTAGAAAGTTTATTCTCATATTTGAGAGTTCAACCCATGGGATAGCGCCATAGGGGTGCTATAGCCTCCTCAACTTATGGATAGATGTAGTGCAATTGAGATCAAGTTCATAATGCCCAGGGGATCTCCTCAACATCCATTCCATCCAAACATCATAGTCCAGGTAACACTAGCGATCCACCTATCATCGACCACTCGACGAACCCATGAAATTAAAGAATGGGGATGCAAGGAGGACAGCGTTCGCTAATCCTTGCTATCAATTTTTGCTTAGTTGCAATTAGCTTTATACAGACTTTGCAAGCTTTGCCTCTAGCAAATTTTGTGTTTTTGATTAAATACTACATTGCCTATATGAATTTAAATCCTTTCTAGGCCCTGTCTAGCTTACCTTATTTTGGACTTACTTTGCTTTTCTTCCTCCATTTGGAGGATTAATTCCTGTACATGTTAACTTGGTAGTGATATCCATAGCCAAGTTTAGCTTATTATAAATATTACCGTTTTCAAAACCCATGGGATAGGGGGTTTAAATGAAATTGAGGCATAAAGTAGAGTGAAAACTATTGCACAAACGGTATTCTATTTTTGTATAATCTTAGTTGTACATTATAGACAATCAACAATTGCATGGAGATTTTGATTTTCTAATCAATAATGATATACCTTGAAAAAATAAAAAATATTGAAGTGTTGTGTTAATTCTTGGTGAAAGATAAATAAATCTCTACCTCATTAGAAATGTGGAACAATTAATTATAGATTTAAGAAAAATAGAACATTTGAATTGTGTATTAATTATCTACATTGAAGATTTTATTAATAATAATTAACAAAGAAGACAAATAAGAAAGTGTAATATAAATTTTTTATTTGGAAACAAGTAAGAAATTCTATTAAAAGAGAATAAAAGACATCTCGAAATAAAAATTCATCATAATATTCACAAGCACCTTAGAAAAGTCATCTCTCTTAACCCATTCTGTAACACTCAGAACTTTATTTAATCGTAAATATACATTTTTAATGAATTTATTATGGATGAATGTTACTGACGTAAGGTTATTTCAGTAATTCTATGGTTTTGTACCTTGGTTTCATTATTTGGCTTGTTTTGCGTCTTGTCTTTTAGTGGAGGCTTTGTACTCTTGCTTCTGTGTGTGTGGATGTGTGGGTGAGGATGGTTAACTGGGTCCTGTACTATGTGCTGGTTAGTGGTTGAACGACATGCAGCTACGCATGCATGTTGAGCGGCAGCTATGCACGCACATAGCTAACACTAGCCATGCATTTTTAAGAGAGAGATGGGTTGAACTTCCTTGCCACACCACTTCTTCTCTCTCCTTCCCCGCCACTCCTTCTCTTCTCCCTCACTAAGCACACCGCCTTCCCCTCCACCTCTCCCCATTCCACTCCTCTTCCCTTCCCACCTCATTTCCTTCCCCTCCACCTTCTCTTCTTCTTCCCCTCTTTGCCTATCGGTGTGCGAGTGAGAGAGTGAGTGAGAGTGAGAGCGGAGCGTCGGAGGGTCGAGCCAACTAGTGGAGCTTTGGACTTCTTCCCAGAGGTGTGGCGAGCTTTAGGTCGAGGTTGTGGTTATCGGTGAAGCTTGAAGTCGACCGACGTTGGGTGAGAGTCGTTGGCAGTCGTTGTGAGGTACGCACTTCACATTTCTTGTAGAATTACATGAAAATGTAGAAAATGCTTAGGATTACATAAAATCTAGGTGTATCTATGATTTCGGAATTTATTGTAAATTTATGAGTATTTATGGTGAAATTAAATGGTGTTGGCACTGTTTGTATGTTTTAGGTGCCCCGACTTTGTAATTTTATTTCTCGAGCTATGGTGAATGGTTTTAAATGATTTCGTATGGATTGGTAGCACGTTTGAGTGCCTATGCTCCCTAGTTTTTGTGGAAGTTGTGGCTTTGTGTAATGAGACCGCCCTTCACTCCTAATTGGGAGAAAGTAATGGGTTATGGCTTGGATCGTTTTTCTGAAAGCGCAAGAATCGACACACCATTTTGGTTTAGTGTGTCGATTTTACTTCAAAAATATCATCTTGACCTCTAGTTCAGTCGACCGAATTCATTCGGTCTGTCGATTTGGGTCTTGGGTGTTGATAGAACACTTGATTTGGTCGATCAGTCTATTTTAGTCTATCGGAGCAAGGATTTTCAGATATCTATGTGGTTTTCTGTTTACAAATCTGGTGTCCTAAACTTAGGTTCGATTGATCGTTCCATTTCGATATGTCGAACCAGGCCTGAGTGCTGTTTTAAAGAAGATTTCCGGTGGATTTTCTCATATGATTTTATGTGCTTATAATGCGTAGTTTTGTTGGACATTAGTGGTGGTCTATTGTGGACACCTGATGTGTCAATTTTGTGAAGTTTTCTGATGATATAAAAATGATTTTAAAAAGAATTTCAAAAAGAGATATAGTCTTGTTTTGGAAAAGAGATTTTCATGACTTTTGTATGTGGACCAAGATATTGTTGGACCGTGTTGTTTGGACTAGGGAATGTGACGACATTCTCAGATGATTAAGTGCGTCACCTAGATTGAGGTCGAGGGCAAGGTATTGTAGGCGAGTGTTCGTCGAGTCTCGAAAGTATGATACTCTCGAATTATCATTTGTAAAGCCGAGGTTGAGATATTGTCTGCACCTGAAGGTATGACACTACTGTTGTTACCGGATACTGAGGCTCAAGGTATCGTCGGATGTGGAGGTGTGACACTTCCACTGTCCGGATACCATGTAGAGGACACAGAAAGGACAGACCTTGTGGTGTTGGCCAGGATAGTTAGTGCATGTGTCCCGTAGCAGGTAGCATCCTGTGTGACAAGACAATCTTCCCAAGTGAGGTTCTCTAGGTGGGAGGACTTTGAGATGGATTCGTTACTCGTAGAGTGGTAGGTATGTGACAGTGCAATGCACCTTAATAGCTGCTTGTTGGCAGAGTTAGTTATCTAGTGTTGGACATCACAACTCAGTGTATTGTGGTTTTGGCCATTGTGGTTTGTGCTTGAGGTTTATGCTTGTATGGCCTGTGTTTTGGTAGTTTCGGCCAGTTGAACTTGATTTTGCTATATGGATGGTTTCTCGTGTGCTTGTAACTTCAAAAGAAAAGATAAAATATTTTGAGGATGAGATTTATGGTTTTGGTCAACAAAGTTCGTGTTTTGAGACTTGGTGGATTTGGTGAAAATGAGATTTCAAGAGCTTGATCTTATTTTTTGTGTTTTCTCGTAGAGTGCGTGCTGGGTGGCTCTTCTAGTCACTCATGTATTTTCTTGTGGTTTTTAGTTACAGGTGCAAATATGTTGTTGTTGTGGTATTTAGGACATATAACTGGAGTCTTATAGCCGTCCACTGTAGGTTTTAGGTAGTTTAGATGTTTTAAATTAATCTTTAATTTCCTATAATTTAACATTTAATTATGTTGAAATTATTTAAACTAATGTATTTGTAATAGTAACGATGTAGGTGGATAGGTAGGGTAAAGAAGCAACCTTAACTTCATAATTTAGAATTTGTTCTTATAGTAACTAGCTTAAATAAAGCAAATGTGCTCAACAATCGAGATAAGAAAGTTCATTCGATAAAGGAACAAATAAACAAAAGAAGCATTAAGTTGCAAAACCATAGGAGACTAAGTTGCCTATGTATCAAAAAAGCAGTTGTTCAAGGCATAATCAAATTACTGGAATGAAAGGCTACATTTGCATCTTCAAACGGAAAAGGCTTCACTTAATGTGATGGACATGGGGCTTAATTTTGAAGGACATATTTGTTTGTTTAATGATTTCTTGTATACCATATATCAAAAAATCTATTTACATAATTGAGAGTTTAAGCCAAGGGATAGGGGGTTTAAATGAAACTGTAGCATAAAACAAAATGAAGTCAGAGTCAAATAATAACAAATTGGCATATGCGCCATGTGGGAGAGTTCGAATGGACGTAGCGGAGTCCAAATCACATTTGACAGCTGCAACACGCGTTCAGATATGACCCGCCGACGGTTCAACTTCGGCGTTCTTTGACGCCGGAAAATTTTTGGTCGGTCAGAAAATAATACCAAGTTTCTCTTGCCTCGTGCAACTGGTGTTCTCGTCTCTTCTCCTCTTTCAAACTATTCATAACATCACCTGCCATTTCCAGTTGCCGTGACATGTATATTTGGTCGAGATGCCATCAACTCCCAGATAAGTTCTTAGCTACGTCCTCTCCATCCTTGCCTCTGAATATGAATTGCATAGAGGCAACGCCATACTCACAGGGCCATGAATATGTGAGACACGGAAGATATGAAGAAGAAGAAGGGATCAGCGCCGGAAACGACTCAGTTACTTCTCGTTCGTCGTCAATTGTGTCGAGCGTCATTTCAGAAGACTGTGCTTTTCTTAGTTCCGACGACGACAACGACGAAACGGACGATGGTAATTCAGGTGGAGCTGCAGTTGCCATGGTCTTGAGAGGCTGCACCGGGTGCTTTATGTATGTCCTGGTGCCCGAGCAGAACCAGACATGCCCCAAGTGCAGCACTTCGGACTTGTGCCAGGTTGTTACATGAGCTCACCATGAGCCAAATAGAGAGCTGGGTTTGTTTTCTTGGGATCGAAAGGGCTTATGCTCATTTGATGGGTTTTTTAAGTCGAGATTATGTCGTTCATTTGTATGTTCCAATTGGTGATGCTTTTATACAAAAATGATATTCTTCATTTTCCTAAATGATTAACTACACTCATACGTTGGCAGCCTTTTAAACGGATTGATGAGGGTCGATTTGAGCAGTAACCAACTGACAACTGTCCGAGTAGGATTTCTTCATCTTGATATTTTTGTTGTTGAAGAAACAGGGAAAAGGATTTTTTAACAACTTATTAACCTTAAGGCCTTGTTTGGTTTGTAGGAATGTAATTCTAAGTTCTTAGAATTGAAATTCTAAATGTAAGAGTTAGAAGTTTAATGTTTGGTTCTATTCTTGGAATTAAAAATTATAGTGTTTGATTGATAGAATTTTGAATTGTTCGAATTTGATTTATTCTTCAAAGTAGTTGGAGTGAGCATACCTCCTTGACATGAAGATAAATTTTTTTATGGAATTGGTATTTCAATATTTTTTGGAGGAAAAAAAATTGATGTAAGTTGAAGGAATTGAGAGGAATTAAAAGTCACTAGAGGAATTCCTTCAAAATGAAGTATTGGATTCTTATTTACTGGCCAAATCCACTGAAAGAGTGGAATCGAGAGGAGTTGATTTTCCCCCAAAATATGTAGAATTATCGATTATATCAATTTCTTTCTTTCATGTTAAGAAGGTAAGTTTATCCCAAATACCTTAGGGACAAACCAAATTTCAATAATTTAAAATTCTTAGAATAGAACTAAATACCAGGCTTTTAAGTCCTATATTTAGAATTTCAACTAC
The DNA here is from genome assembly GCA_024699735.1 of Posidonia australis. NCBI lineage: Eukaryota > Viridiplantae > Streptophyta > Magnoliopsida > Alismatales > Posidoniaceae > Posidonia > Posidonia australis. The sequence continues at coordinate 27,703 of JAMKQA010024405.1, forward strand.
ACTTGAAATTGCAATCTCTATTAACCAAATAAAGCTTTTGTTCTCTATCTCTATCGCCATTACTCTCTTTCTCCGGTATCATTTTTGTAGTTTCCTTGCATGGACATGTATTTTTAGAGGAAATTTGCGATTGATTTCAAGTGGAGAACATGAGTAGTTACATGCCCACATCTAATCCCCACGTCATATGCATGTTGTCATGGGGAAGAAAAAAAAAAGACTTAGGTTCTGTTTGAAATTACTTTTAGATGACTTTTAGGTGGTTAGTTTCTGGAAAATCATGAAAAACCATATAAATATTTCCAAATAGGGTCTAGTTGTACCGTTTCTCATAGAAGACACAACTTCTGGATGAAGGAAACTATGGGTCTGTTGGTACAGTTTTTAAACAACTTTTGAACATACAACTTCTCCCCAGAAGCTATAATGATCATACAGTTCTATCAAACACTACCAACTTCTTAGAAACATGTAGCTTTTAGAATATTAATTCATTTACATTTCATGAAGCTAGGTTATAACAACTTCTAGCTAAAAGCTAGCTTTTACACTTGGATTCAAAAGCTGAAGCTTTACCAAACGGCGCCTATGTGTAAATTCATAATTTTCCAGAAGTTGGTTAGAAGAAGCTTCTGGTAGAAGTTAGATAATCAGGTATGTAATTACAATGTTAGCCTTATTATTTTTTATAAATTACTTAGAAAGGAAGAAAGGGTGAGGAGAAGGGTTTGTAAGAGGTAGATATGTATTTTCACTTATAATAGAATCTAATTTCTACTAATAGACCTTTATTTGCCAAACAAGATTTTTGAAGGTAACTTAAAATCTAGCTTCTACAAAAACTCTTAAAAGCTAACTTCTAGAAAAAATTCAAAATCTCACTTCTACTTTTAAAAGGTTCCAAAGGGAACCTTAGGCTCCCTTTGGAACTACTTCGAGATGGTTTTTGGGTAGTTAGCGGTTCCAAATAGGATCTAGTTTTCCCACTTTTCATAGAAGACACAACTTCTAGATGAAGGAAATTATATGTAAATCTATAGTTTTCTAGAAGCTAGTTAGAGAGAGCTTCTAGTAGAAGTTGGATAATAAGGTATGTAATTACAATACTAACCTTATTATTTTTAATAAATTACTTAGAAAGGAAGAAAGGAAGAGAAGGAGGATTTATAAGGGATAGATATGTATTTTAATTTCAAATAGAATCTAACTTCTACCAATGAACATTTATATGCCAAAGAAGATTTTTGACGGTAGCTCCTAGAATCGAGCTTATACAAAAACTCCTAAATGCTAGCTTCTAGAAAAAATGTAGAATCTCACTTCTGCATTTAAGAGGTTCCAAACGGGATCTTAGAATCCATTTAGAAAAGCTTTTGGACAACTTTGAACATGTAGCTTCTTCTCATAAGTTACAATGGTCTAAGGTAGTACTTGGTAACGATTAGAGAAATGATTATAGAAATAAGTTAGCTTTTTAATAATAAAAAAAAGCTAACTTATTATGTTTACTCTATAATCCTGTTTGGTTGCACTAGTTGAGAAATGATTATGAGGTATATAAATTTCTATTTTACCCTTATTGATATAAAAACGTAAAATAAGAGATTTTCAAAGAAGAGTTGATAGTCAAGAAAAATTTACATTTGAAACATGCAAGGAATCTATTCTAAAGAAGAGCTGATAGTGCAAGAAAAATTTAAGGAAGTATCACCCATTTGCAGAAGGAAAAAACAAGAGACCAAAATCCCAACAGCAGAGAACAAGTAATAGCTTGACAGGAAAATAGAACCCAAATCATAGCACAATATGAAATTCTTGAATCATGCATTTCTCACAATAATAGAGCTGATTTCCATAACAACATATGAAATTCTTGAAGAAAAATCATCGAGAAAGGACCCCCAAAGAAATCCTGCACTTTAGCATTTCTATCACTACCTGAATCCACCCCACCACCAAAACAACATGTAGATTATGAGGAAGAAGAGAAAGATGGTGTTGAAACCACAACAGTAAGTGCAGGTTTCAACCTCAAGCCTACCGTCTCATGCTAGAACCACGCCAGCCAGCCCTTGGGCAACCTCCTCCTACACACCAACTCCCACAACCCAGGCCTGGGCAACCTCAAGACCCTCATCGACGAGCTCGTCTTCAACATCCTGGGCCTTCTCTGTGCTAGAGAACTCGGCATCCTATCCCTAGCCAGCAAGTCCTTTTATGTCTTCTCCACCCATGGCCCTCTCTGGCGGAATCTCGTCCTCCAGGACCTCAAAGGTAACTTTTTGTTTGTTAGATCTTGGAGAATTGTGGAAAAAAAACCCAAGCTCAAACAGAACGGTGGAAGAAACCTAAATCAACAGTAAGGTAGAAAAAAAAGGCAAAAGACAAATGGGAACCCAAACAACAAGGAGAGTGACGCTTGTGCCTTCGCCGATCGAGCGGATGTGCCTTCATTTGTGCCACCAGAGGAAAAGGAAGCAGAGCGGGTGCTTTTTTGCGGAAGAAGAGAAAGAAGGAGAACGACGTTGTGGGCTTGAGAAAAAGGAGAGTTGTAGGGCTCCTGTGATTTTTAGGTTTTTATATATAATTTTTTGTTTTTAATGAAGATAATATGGGAAATAATGGAGAAAAGATCTCAATTTTTTTCGAAAAGTTGTCTCCCATAGTTTTTCATATTCAACGTTTTTTTGTAAGTTTTACACAAAAGAAATAAACTGACGTTTTTAAATAAATTGGGATTTTTTTATATGTTTGGTTTAGCTTTTTATCCATAAGCAATTATTTTTAATAAACTGTGGAAAATAATCGTTACTACACACTACCTAATAGTTCTACCAAACATTACCAACTTCTCAGAAATATATAACTTTTGGAACAGTGATTTCTTTACATTTCCAAAAACTAAGGTATGACTGCTTTTAGTTAGAGCTAGCTTCTACACTTGAATCCAAGAAAAACTTTTGGACAACTTTTGAGCCTATAATTTTTCCCCTGAAGCTATAATGGTCCAACAGTTCTACCAAAAACTACCCACTTCTCAGAAGCATGTAGCTTTGGGAGTAGTAACTCCTTTATATTTCCAAAAGCTGGGTTATGGTTACTTTTAGTCAGAAGCTAATTTCTACACTTGAATCTAAAAACTGAAGCTTTATTAAATGGACTCTTAGTCTTTTTGATACAATGGTCATAAATCGCCTAATATAGGCACATAGATCAATGACATACGCATTGAATTCTTTGTTTTTGAAAATATTTCTGTTGACACAAATGTATCTTAGGTCTCATTTGGTAAATATTTTGGCCTTGTAGATAGTCCTAAAATCTTGATATGACCACTAGCTAAACCAAACACCCATTGAAATAATAGATTCTGCACATTAGCCAACACATAAATGATTATGTGAGAATAATTTGTTTGCGAATCCAACTTTAGATTGATTATGAGAGAATCTATCTTTTGCACCAAACAAATTTTACACCCATAATTTTACAACTATTCCACCTCAAATTACGTGCACAGAATCAAGATTTTACATCTAAAATTTATTCCCAAAATTTCACCAAAGAATGTCGTATGTAGTGTTTAGTATACTGGAATGAAAATAGTCAAAAATGAAATGAACTTAGGAATGGAATTTGGAATGAAATGAAATAGTTTTATTCTATTCTTATGTTTAGTATGTAATGAAATAGGATGGAATGAAGGGGGTGGAGGACGAAGGAGGGGGTGTGGGTGGCGTGTGAGGAAGGAAAGGGCGAAGGAAGGAGAGAGTAGAGGAGGGAGAGGGGTGGAGGAGGAAAGAGCAGAGGAGGGAGAGGGGTAAATGAGGAAGGAAGGGGTGGAGGCTGAGGCATGGGTGGCATCGACAATGAGAAAGGAGAGAGTAGAGGAAGGAGAGGGGCAGAGGAGGAAAGAAGGGGCAGAAGAAGGAAATGAAGCTCTTCTCGCCTGTGATCATGGTTGTGGTGGTGGTGGGAGGGGTGGGTTTAGGTTTGCCAACGATGGGCAACGAAGGAAGGAAGGGGGCATCGAGCGAAGATGACATAGCCGTCGCTGCTCTCCACTATCATTCATCTAAACCGACCATTCTCCAATCAAGTTTGGACGATGACGACGACACAACCACCGTTCTCCATCGGGGTTTGGCTACGGTAGTGGTGGGATGGCTTACAGGATGGCTAGGGACGTTGCAGCAACTGTCGCTCTCAACCGTTGTCCATCTCCACTAGTCGTTCTCCAATTCGTGATCTCTCTAGCTGCCGACATAAGGAGGGAGGAGGGAAGGGGTGGTGGAGGAAGGAGAGGGCAGAGGAAGGAGGGGGGCATCAAGTTTTTCGTTTTTTTCAGTTTTTTTATTTCATATAACATGGGAATCAAATTCCTTACCTCATGGGAAGGAATTCAATGGGAATTTTGTTCCCACGGGAATTTCATTTCCATATCAATTCTTAAGATTTTTTTTTTGTACCAAACATCGAAATGGAATTCTCTCATTCCATTCCAACCTATTTCAGTTCCTAGTCTAGCAAACCAAATGCAATCTTAATGTATTAATGTAACCATGCCGGCGAGGAGATCCCGCAAATGAATGCGAAATCGGTCGGCAAAATCACGTCGAAAAAGCAAAATAAACGGAGTCGCCACCTAATCTATTATGGAAGACAAGGAAAACCAAAACATGAAATAAATCATGCAAAAA